>JAYMSW010003925.1:0-11588 GCA_036897725.1 Erodium texanum
TATTTCATGACCGTTGGAACAGGACATGACTTATCCAGCCAACAAGAAACCCTACCACTGTAGAGTGGATCTTTTGACCACACTTGAGTACAAAAAGTAGATGTTTAGAGAATTATGGTTATGTTTTTGCATATCTTTCTCTTATGCCTCTTGAGGAACCATTTCCATGAATAATTAGGATGTTATCTCTCAATTTCTATCAAACAATTTTACCTTCAATCTTTGCTATTAAGGTTATGAGATCCTCACCAAATCACTGATGAATTTCGAAACCCGGCGGTCAATAATTCAAACGCCAAGTTGACAACTAACTTGAAATAAAGTGGGAAGAAGTATACAGATGTAACACAAGTATTTTGAATTTCCATTAGCTCTCCTCAATCCATCAACATCTATATACTCAACATCTACGCTACCGAGAGAGCATTATTGGATATTCCACCCGAGTTTCCACAAAACTTTTTTATATCCTATATTTCTTTTGTTGATGGGAAGGTACGATCATGAAAAGTGGTTTAAAAAATAACCAAAGAAATAATTGAAAATTTCATTATTATGTTTGTATTGACTAGCCGTATCTTCTTCACACATTCTCGCGTCCATATTTTGGTTAGAGAGAAAAGTTCCACGCAGGGGCGGATCTAGAGGGATTTAGAGTGTTCCCCAAAACACCTTAGTCCAGGGAAGTTTTAAAATATTGTAAAGCTCTCAGTTACTTTCGATTTGATATCTTACGGCCTAAATCGGAGTTCGTATGAAGAAGTTATGGTCATTTGAAGATCTTATACGTGTTTGACCAATTTTTACTTCAAAACACTCTTTTCTTAGCTCCAAATCCATACCACCGCACCTTCAAATAACTCGATATCATACAGATGTCAAATTTCTAAAGTGAAAAAATGCATTAAGAATGTAAATGAAATATGCTTTTATTTGAAAGTTTGTTCTCTAACTTTAATATTGATAAGGTTAGTGGGTTTGAGTGGCTATAAGATACTAAAAAAAATGTGTAGAGACACGAGAAATAAGAGAAGTTGAAGAAATGATAGTTTCATTCTTGCTTATTTCTGTTTTTCTCTCTTGGCTACAACATGCAATGGCAAAAATTTTTAACACAAGAACAAAGAGAGCTAACGATTTTGAGTCAAACATTTAGACTAGAACTGGATTAACGGCTTGTAAAAGATCATAAATCCAAACGTCTTGTTCCTTTTGTGACATATTTTTATTATTTTAAAAACAAGTGCTTATTTCGTGTCATAAATTTAGTATTAAAAAGTTGAATACAATAACATTTACATTAAAATTGGATATGTACATTTAATTTTATGTAAATTTTAGTATATTCCATATGTAATGTTTATATATCTTATATTATTTGTATATATTTATCAATTATTGATAAAACACCTTGAATTATATTGACTAGTCCGAGAGAAAATAAAAGCAATTAAGTAAAGTTATTAAAATATTAGAGAAAGGTGCCTCATTCCTTTATTTATTGTTTCATGAAAAAGGCCAAAAAAGTGAAACGGAAAGAGGACGGAAAGGGAAAGCATGTGATGTGATGTGAGGACAGAATAATAATAATATTATCGGAAAATTACAACAATATGCAGTTGTCCTATAAGAAGAATGATGAAACTGGAGAGAGATATGATGAATTTGTTTCTCATAGGTTAAGTTCTAGTGTAACAAGATTGAATATGCATTTAAAACTTATTTAACTCATCTCAACTATGGGTTTTCGGTAAAACCCAAACTTCAAATTAAAACTAAAATTTTTGTAACTTTTTATGGAGCTGTACAGTACTTTTTATTAGAGTGTTATACAATTTTTATTAATAAACATTTTTCATCCAACTGTGAAGTAGTTTTTATTGAGTTATACTATACTTTCTATCGCTACAATTTTTATTAAAATGTGAAACAATTTAATTGTGTTATACAATTTTTTTTCATTATTAATTTCCGTTTTTAAAGTATTAATTCTTAAAATTGTCCTCTAATTCGATGAGACAAGAGAGGTATGCATACCAATGAAATGCTATTGGTTCATTGTTTGTACAATTCAAAACCAAAGAGAGAGTCACTTCACTTGAGTGGGCACCAGAACTGAAAACTTTGACAGGTAGAATGAGCAATTGTTGAGATAGAGACACAACAGTGTCACAAGTGAATCCAAGTGATTTTATAATAGTCTAGACTCTCGATAATCAGGATTTAAGCTATAATTATAACTACTTACTATTGAGTGGGTAGGATAATTATTTTTTCTTAATCAATAGAGATTGAAATCTGATGGAGTAATAGTAGTTGTTATTTGTAATTGTTTGTTTTATATTATCCTATGTGCACATTTGTTACGTCGGTTAATCCATATGATTGTTAAGTGATATACAAACTAATTCATTTACCCATTATAAAGTATATAAAATATCCTGTACAACCAATAATATATAATAAATGTCATTTACTTTCTTTTAAAAAAAAGTCATAATTATAATTCATAAATAGTAAATTATAAATTACCTGAAAAAATTTATAAAACTATTGTGAACTATGATTTATTTTTATAAAACAACTTTGAATTATCGACCCGTTTACATAATTATGGTGAACTTTTTTTAAAGTTCATCCGTTATAATCTTATTAATTTTGCTGTGAAATGTGCAAATTGCCCCTACACAGTAATAAATGATAGTTAATAAATAAAAATTAGTTGAAAATTCATAATAAATACAAATAAAACATATTTTGAAAATCAAAACTAGTTATAAAATTTTAAAAATTGAAAAGCATTTTTGGAAAAAACAATTTTAATTTTTCATTTATTATAAATTAACAAAAATGAAAATTTGTAAAATTAAGTTTCCGAACCCCCCTTTTAACAAAATTATCTAAAATAATAGTTATATTTATTAAAGAAATTAACAAAAAAAGGGAAAAATAATCGGTAAAGTTACTGTAGCACTATCTCCTTCGCGATTCCCGGACTCCGACGACCACTGACAAACCGTCGGACTTCTAGCAGCGGCTGTGCATGTCCAGAAAGAACCGTTCAAGGCTGTGAACCACCTGCTTCAGAACGGAAGAGTCGTTTAGGCCGGAGAAGGCTGGCGGACTGAACACATCTGAGCTCGAACTCAGATCTGGACGCCGTTGTCGGAAAGCTTCTCCGACCTCCCTGTCGCGTATGGATGGTATGTCACTCTCGCTCCCTTCTTCTCCATCGTCCTGTCCTCCCTTCGTTGTCGTTTTCAGCTTCCTTGGAGTCCATCGACACCAGCGAGTATAACCACATGCTCCCGCACAACATCGTCGAGTTTGATTTTTCCCCGATTTCTTTCAGGATCTCGTTCTCTGCCTCTGAATTTTGCGCGATTAGCCAGAAACACCAGGTCAGGGTGACGGAGGCGGTGTCTCAACCAACGAAGTGAGAGCCGAAGAAAGGGTTCCGACCCTTTTTTTTTCTTTTCAGATTTTTTTCTTTTTCTTTTAATTATCTTTTTTATTTAATTTTTAATCAATATTAAATTTAGATATTACTATAACAAGGGTAAAATTGGTATTTTAAAAAATTTGGAGGTCACATGTCTTGCATGTGATCAATTGCATGTGATCAAATTTTAGATTTTTTCTGTTAAATCTAACGGTGTTAAATATTTATAAACCTTAAAAAAAGTTCATCGTAGTCATGTGAACGGGTCGGTAGTCTAAAATTGTTACGTAAAAACAAGTCATAGTTTACGATAATTTTATGAGTTTTTCTCTTTCATTTAACAATCAACCTCAGTAACAAGTAGCTGTAAAATCTCAGTACCCACACCACACCATCACTGTCTCTTTCTCAACATAAAACCCAATAACGTAAACCCCTTTTCCATGACTAAGTGATCTTTAGCCTGACACCAAACAAACATGACATGTCTATTTCCCTACTATGCATGATGGACCCAATCAACCTCGTCCTCTGTATATTACTGGAAGAAGCCATTAACCAAATGCTTCATGGATGGGCTAACCTTGTAGATAAACACTAACCCTTTCCCTCTTTCATAGTCTCATTCCACATACTCTATGACAAGAGCGCTTCTTGCTTAAACAGAACAATATAGACAAGTACTGGAGTGGACTCTACTTCTACTCAACATGATCATGGCTGAAATGTGGGCCACCATGGGCTCTTCCATCGACAGTTTCATGTTCATCTCCGCCCTCTTTCGCCAGTACATCCGGATCTCCATCCACGAGTTCGCCAGAGACAGGCTCAAGCGCCTACGCTGCAGTCGAGGCCTACCTCAGCAGGAATACCTCCGAGAGTGCAAAGAGGCTCAAAGCCAAAATGGATGAGTACGAGAGAGTGACCGACGAGTACCTTGGCGCAAAAGTCTCTTGGGTCTCCAGCAAAGTTGTGTCCCCGTCAACAGCTTACTCGTATTACCCGGAGCAGGAGAAGAGGTACTACAACCTCACATTTCACGAGAGGTACAGAGATCATAACAGAGTCCTACTTGGAGCATGTCATGAGGGAAGGGAAGGAGATTAAGGTGAGGAGTAGGCAAAGGAAGCTTTACACTAACAGTCCTGGTTATAAATTGCCAAGCTTCAAGCTGACCATGTGGAGCCATATTGTGTTCAAGCACCCAGCAACCTTCGACACAATGGCGCTGGAGCCTGAGAAGAAGCAGGAGATCATTCAAGATCTTGTCACATTCAGCAAGAGCAAGGACTTTTATGCTAGGATAGGCAAGGCATGGAAGAGGTGTTATCTTCTCCATGGCCCACCGGGAAATCCACCATGATAGCAGCAATGGCTAACTTGCTCAACTATGATGTTTATGATCTAGAGCTCGCTGCTGTGAAGGACAACACCGAGCTCAGGAAGCTCTTGATCGAGACCACCAGTAAGTCTATAATTGTGATCGAGGACATTGATTGCTCCCTCGATCTTACAGGCCAGAGGAAGAAGAAAACAGACAAGACTTTGGAGGACGAGATTGAGAATAAGGAACCCCACAGGAAGGAAGAGGGTGGTGGGAGCAGCAAGGTGACTATCGAGACTGCTTAATTTCATTGACGGGCTCTGGTCAGCTTGTGGAGGGGAAAGGCTCATTGTGCTCACTACTAATTATGTGGAGAAGCTGGACCCGGCACTCATAAGAAGGGGAAGAATGGACAAGCACATAGAACTATCTTACTGCAGTTTCGAGGGGTTCAGAGTTCTAGCAAAGAATTACCTGGATCTTGAGAAGCATCCATTGTTTGATCTGATCAAGGAGTTGATGGGGAGACCAAGATCACGCCTGCTGATTTTGCTGAGAACCTCATGCCAAAGTCCCCTTCTGATGATGCAGAGAAATGTCTCTCCAACTTGATCCAAGCTCTTGAAGAAGCCAAGGAAGAAGAAGCTGCACACAAAGCACAAGAATTAGATGAGGATGGGCCAACTAAAGATGACACAGTTAAATCACAAGCTGGAAAAGAAATTGTAAGACCTGTCTTAATGTGAACCTGCAATACAACTATGTTTCAGGAATAACATATTAGTACATCAAAAAATTTCCAAGCACCAAATGCTAAATCAGGAAAGACATGGAACAAAAAAGAACACAATCTGAAATAGAGGATATTAATGTTCTTTCAGGGACGATGGAACAGTTCTGTTCATTTCAGTTTGAACCCAACCAACCCATAACCATGAAACATAGAAGTACTTTGGCCTGAAGATCTGAAGCCGAATTTCTGATACAATATTAGTTAAATTAAAAGTAATTGTACAATAATGGGATAATTCTAAAGAGCTCCAAACCCATTCATCTGTCAATAGGTTTCTCCGAATGCAGGCGTCCAAAAAATGACTATCTAATCTACACCTCTCATAATCTTGCTGCAAATCATGGAAGATCTCATTAACCATACCTCCATGGGATCATCACAAAACTTATCAATTTTACTATCGTACACTAAGCTTCCCCAGAAGAAACTACAAGTACAGCCCTTGCTTTCAAGCAAAGAGGGAAGCTTTACAAGTCACCTGCATTATCATCTTTCATTACAGTGTCAGAACCAGGGGCCATCGCATTCAGGTCAAGGAAACCCCTTTTTTGTCCATCTTCAACTTCATCTTGTCCTGGGCTGTTTGAAGTCTCCAGAGCGGGGATTGGATCTTTCTCCACTGCCTCAGAGCAAGTTGGCTGATCAACTTTCATTTCCTGGTGATCATCAGAATCTTGACTTCCCATTGAAGACTCTTCATTTCCAGTTCTATGTGGGTGTTGTTTTGACACACTCAACTTCTCAGGTTTCATCGAATCTGTTTCTGATTCCGAGAATTCATACTTTCGATAATCATTACGGTTTCGAGTGGCCCTTTTACTGCGCCTTAGACCTGGCTGTAGATTAACCGACCCTAGTTTAGTTTCCCTTCTACTTCTGGTACGGCCTGTAAATTTCTTGAATTTGGAGGGCACATCACTATATTCACTTGCACTCAAGGACTCCTCTTCCTCTTCAGCATTTTCCCCGTCCCACCTATACTCTTCATCTCCTTCAGAACCGCTGGAGAGCTTCCTCTGCTTACGTTTCTTCAGATATTCCTCATCATATATTGCTTCCCCAACTATATCATCATCACTGTCAAAGTCTCCATCTGAAACTGCTTCAACAAATTCTTTCTCTGAATACCTCTGAGGCCTCTGTCTTCGCCGGTTACTGCATGTCATAAGGTGGTAATGTAATCAATGCAAAAAGAAATTTAAACCATCAAAAGAAGTTCAGGAACATATAAATCATACCTACGATCCAATGGCCCAAACTTATGCTCTTCATCAACATCATCATAATAAGGTGATTTCGGAGATGCACTGGAAGTATCATGTTGTGAGGAATGTGAAGGACCGCTAAATTTCCCATTTGTAGACACTTCAATTCTTGAAAACTCTCTTCTCTGAGTTGGTTCCGGCGATGGCTGTCTCCTTCTGACATCAAAGTAAAGATTAGAAAGTGTTCTGAGAAGATTTCTCCATCACATATCAAAAAGGACATAAGCCCCATAAAAACACATTCGACATGGATGAACTGCATACTTGGTTATTTTTATTGCCTCGTTGATAGATCGATCATAATCATCTGCAAAATCACGTGTCAACATAGTCAGACTTGGATCATTTAATAAGCAAGATTTGGAGAAATTGTGAAGAGGTTGAAGTTTGTTAGTCTTACCAAAGGTATATCTGACAGGTTTCCTGTCCCGCATAGAACGACCAGTAGCAAGTCCATCCACATTCAAGAAATTATCAAGAAGAAGGGCTTGTCTGTGTTGCTTTTTCAGCAGCTTCTCTTTCCTCTGTGTAAGCAAAAACAATTTTTCAGGAAAATAACAAACAGGGAACAGTAGAAGAATGAAGTGAGAATAACAGTTTGAAGTACCTTATGATCTATTTCAATGTCGGGAAGCATGTCAATCTTTAACTTCTTCCCTAGTGAAGCCTCAGTTCTATTTTTACTTTCAAAAAGTTTCTCCTGCAGTAGCAAATGAACTAGTTCAGAGCCAGGATATGAATAAGAACAGCAGCATAAGAATAAGAACTATTATAGATTGCATAGGATAATAGTGTTTTACAACATGAAATTAGAATTTAATTCTCTGTCAAAGACAAGATAGGCCAACTGGACATAATTTAATGCCTAAAATCATCAATCATCACGCTACCAAGATCTATTGTCAGTCTGTCATGATGAGGATAAAATTATAACTTCATGTAAATAGTATGTTTCAGATATTGATTGAAAGGTAATTTTAAATTACAGAAATCATCAATCGAGCACAATGAACCGGACATAAAACGGCTCAGAAGTTAAAACAAAACAAAAAATAGCTTTTGCCAAAAACTTCATGTAAATAGTATGTTTCAGATATTGAAAAAAAGTTCAATAATGGCTGAATATTATTTAAACATAAATTCACAAGCATTTATGGCATCCCTGCCACTGGAAGAACCCGGCAATAAGATATGGGCTAGCCCAATAATAATCTGTAACTAATATTACAGGCAGAGCCACAATATTGATCTCATCAGTATTAATGGATAATCTTGAAAGGCAGAAACACTAAACTTAAAAGACTTGTTAGATAGAAGAAAAATCAAAACATAAGAAGATTAACCCATTGGATGCTAATAATTGGTTTTGGGAGAAATGGCTAAGTTGTTGTTGTATGCTAGTAACAATTGGTTTCAAAGGTAGGGCTAAGGTGAAACTTAAGATACAAAATATGACACAAGCAATTGCACCATTAAGCAGTACTTGCAATAAATTCAAAGACCAGGGCACAACAGTGAAGCAACTTACAGAGACATCTTGAAACTCATCAAAATTGGTTGCAACTGTTTCCCATTGGTATGTTGTAGATGGTAGAATCTGGGATCCTCTTGTCTTCCCTTTCTTCAACTCAACTTTCCTTATCTCCCGGTACAAGCGATGCCCCGTTATTGGATCATCTTCATACCTGACCCAGCCAGATAAAAAAAACATAGCTTAAAGAAACCATACTATACAGGAGCAGTCTTCAACTTGAAATCATAAAAAAGATATATCAAAAATAAAGACACAAGTCTAGACTTGAAAAGCTGGCCAATAGTACCAGTAATTAATTCCTTGTGAATCACCGCCAACACGCTCTTTACGGAATGCTGATGGTTGGGCCCCACGTTTAAGTGAATTGTCAATATAACTCCGGATATCATCTTGCTGCAAAATAGCACACACGTCCAATTTGTTTCAACTCCTAGTATGACTGTAGAAACATGGAAAAATGGCTTTCACATTAACTAGAAATCAGTTTGCTATCTCCGCTACGCTGATGCCATTAAGGTCTACTGGCAGCAAGAATGAACTCGAAGAACTATGAAACAAGGGTTCTATGGATATAGCAGTAAACATATAAGCTGTAACTTCAGTAAAACCAGACACATTTTTGGGAATAACATAACCACTATTCTACCATTCCCCAAACCCAGAAGACACGAGACCTGTCCACCATAAAAACTACTCTTCAGAAAAATAAGTGTAGAATATTAAATTATTAACATTAACAATTAAAGTATAGAAATGTACATCAAATAAATATATATAAAAAAAATCTAGGTGATCTAATTCAAAGGGATTAACAAAGGTATTTATTTAAGACTGGAATATATATATCCAACAAATAAACCAACAAGACACAGCAAATTGATTCATGAGGGGCAGGACCTAAATGGGAGAATAGAGCAATACAACATTACCACTGATTTTACAAGAATAAGATCTTAAAGAGGCTCCAATTGTATCACAAGACTTTTAGAAGACAAACCCAGCAGTTGAGAACCAATACACTGACACATCTAGTAAAGCCAGAACAGGTTATTCCAAACCTAACTAAATAACATTTCTGGTTTACTTGAGCAAAACAAATGTTTAGATTATCAGCAGGTAAAAGAATTTGAAGAAAAAAAGGCCTCAAGGTGCGCATATTTTATTTTCTAAAAATGATAATACCTCGACACGAATATCACACAATGCTTTCAATATCACCACGCGGACACCTGGATCTAGTGATTTGTATACTTCAATCTCCGCCCTGAAAAAATATGACACATTTGAAAGGCACGTACTAATGTGTCAAAGCATAATCAAACAAAGAAACTACAAATGCACACCCATGAGAAGCAACAATGGGCAATTCTCCTTCAGCAACCTGCAGGAAATAGCACGCTCGTGTTAGATTTGCACAACAGAGGCAATCTATTCATAACAAAACATAGCCAGGTGTCATGAAAAAGAGATCAAGTTACCCAATGCCACCAGTCCCTTAATTTTCTACATAGAACGGTAACCCAGGTATCACGTGTAAGTGCCATCCTTGTAATAGGAGGTATTGCCTGTAGAAAAAGACCAACCAAATTTCATTAGTTGTGTAACTTGCAACAGTACATTAAGACTACAAAAAGAAATGCATATTTCAACAAATCCACAAATACATGTGCTGTTAACTGGAAATCTCTAGGAACTAAAATCTTCACAGATCATGAACCAATGACCAAACAGAAAACAGAAAACTTAAGTTCTGACATGGTGTACTCCTTAAATCAAGGCAGGTTGACAAAAAACTTAAGTTCTGATATATTATTTTCATTTACTATCGTAAATCAATATTTTGTATTCGCACAAATTTTCATGTCAACACGAACAAATAATATTTCTCAGTGAAGACTTTATGCAAGCCATGAAAAATGATAAGCTAAATCTCTTTCCAAAAGTACTTTGTACTGCATAGGTTAGCAAACTTAGGAAATCTATAAGTTCAAAAAGTTAAGCTGGCTATTGACTACAAAGTACATATTAACAAAAGAGAAGGTCAAGGGATACCGTCGGACCGAAACTGCAAATACTCAATAAAGACCCAAATCCTCACACACTATACCCAACCTCAAATCGAGAAGAAAGGCGATGCAGTAGAGAATTTATTTGAAACACACAACCGTCACCAAGTTAGCTGTGACTTACATCTTTCAAGTAGAAAGTTACAAATTTGATATCTTAATCTCAGGAAGTAGGGTTACAGTACTAGTTATAATAATCCTTTGAAAGTCAGAACAGTTTTCCCTCTGTGTGCGTGCGTGCACGCATTCATCTCCCTGTCCAAATTTCTGCCTATCATAAAACCATTCAAGTTCTCCCTTTTATATGATGAAAACCCCAAGTTTCTTAAGCAAATATTCACCTTTTATTTGAAATAACATGTCACTTTTGAATAAGGTTTATAAAAGGCTTCAGTATATGCCAAGCCTGAAACACTTCAAACATATTGCTTGATGTATTTGGCAGTGCTATCAGAGTAGCTATGCTGAAAACTAGCACTAACATTAAACTTCCTCACAATCCACAAGAATGAAAATTTCCGAGGCACAGGTGGCAATAAACTCATACGAAGTCAATCTTTGAGGAATGTAAACATAACAGGATAACTTACTAAGCTAAAGTTTTTTCAGAACTATGAATCATGGTCATTTTTGATTTCTTGAACCTATACAATAAAAGGTTAGGGCCCTAATCAAATGAACTTATGCAACTCCCTCCCCTCTTAATTTAGTTCCTCTATTACACAGTTCAACAGGACATGACTGATTTGTTAACACTGCAAAGTAACTAACAGGCTTGCCTCAAATAAAGGAAAACAAAGCAAAACAAGAATTCCAAAACAGGTTCCCAGAAAGTATGAGAAACCCAAAACTCAAAATTTCAGCCTCCAAAATAGAGGGTAATGGCAGATAGAACTGAAACTAAAAATCCCAACTTGAGAGAGTTAAAAACAAAGTACCAACCTTTAACAAGGGCATATGCACATCACTCAGAGTGTCATTTGGGTTCATCAAAGCAGTCTCGAACTCTTCAGCAGAGAACTCAACTGAGATGTTCAGGAGGGGCCTAAAAACCTGCACCACGTTTACCCCAGAAGGGCAACAAACAAACATAAGCCCTAGAACACACAAAAAAACCCAAATGTGGGACCGAAGACCACAACTTCGCGAAGCTCACATGCAAGA
>JAYMSW010003926.1:0-11585 GCA_036897725.1 Erodium texanum
TTAAAATATTATTTACTTACCCGTTATGTCATGATCGCTATAGAGTTTTGTGGTTTTATAAATACCATCATCTTCTGATCTCCAATCCACACCCAGCTTCCAAATACCCATTCTTTTA
Source organism: Erodium texanum (assembly GCA_036897725.1). Classification (NCBI taxonomy): domain Eukaryota; kingdom Viridiplantae; phylum Streptophyta; class Magnoliopsida; order Geraniales; family Geraniaceae; genus Erodium; species Erodium texanum. The sequence goes on from JAYMSW010003926.1 coordinate 119, forward strand.
TTACTCTCGTTGTTCCCTTCGCCACCGAAGTGGGATGGAGAATGGTCGTATAGTTTTGATTCATCATCAGGAGCATCAGATAGCTGGTACATATGTGGTCCCTAACCCTCCATGTCTCGACGAACCTAACTACGATCAGTACGGATCCTTTCTTCCTCTAGTTGTAGAGGACCTCACTCCAAGTAGTCTCGAAATACAGTCCCCTAGTAAAGAAAAAGAAGAGCCTCCCTTTAAAGATAAACATGTCACGAAAGAGACTCTTGTCTCGCCTTCCCCTGGGTACAATGGGGACAGTGAACTCTCTGATGAATGATCAGATATTTAATTCTATATAATTTTCTTTATGTTATTCGGCTGCATGTCAAAGACCATAATTTTCAATCTATGTTGGGCTTCGACATATTATGTACTTTGTAGTTTCGTTTAATTGAACTATGCTTTTATTGAAACTAGAATTAAAATACATGATACAGAACAACAAATTAGACTTACAATTTTATATTTTGAAATTGCGGACAAATACCTTTAACATAACAACAAAGATGACTTATAAGTGCCGGAGACACTTGTATGTCGTGGATTTAGCCATCCAGAGATACTCATCCAGGCTGTCGAGAGAGCATCCCGTTGCAAGAATTCGGATGGCATTCGTACAGTTCTGGAGTGTCGTGAACCCTGGTCAATCAATGGCGTCATGACGAGGTACAAAGAATGAGTTGTGGGCACACAACCCATCTACTATCCGGGAGAAAATTTCCTTGCCCATCCGAAAACGACGTCGGAAGACGACGTCATCAAACAACAACTTCTCGGCAAAATAGTCGGCCATAAGCTGCTCTTGACCTCGCTACTGATTACATTCTAGATGGAACCGCTTCCTCCTCGGCTGACTGCTGGAAGCACGAGCGGCTGAAATCACGATCCTGCGCGACAAATCTTCCATGCTTCTCTCGTATGCACTCAATTGTTCCTAGATGCACTCGTCTTCACATCCGGACTCGAAGAACTCCGAAGATGATTAGGGAAATCTTCGGTAGTTGGAATGAGTTTATTTCAAGGTCGTCGAGTGGGTTGTTCAAGGGATCTATTTGTGCTTGTGGTGAAGATGGATAATTGTTGAAAAACAAAGATGATATGAATTTGACAGAGTTTGAGAGAATTGAAAGTGTTTGTTTGTTGAAATGTGTGGGGTGTATACATGGGTTCAATTGATGGCATTGTCGTAATTTTGGGGTAGTCTAAAGGCAATTTAACAAAAAACTAGGGAGCTGTTGGTGAGCCAACGGCTCCCTATTACCGGTGGCACACCACCAACTGCTTGCTAACGTGTATGGCACTGATTGGTCAGCACGTCGCGACATCGCTGCCTTGCATCGCTTCCTTGCGGAGCTGCGGTGTCGGGTCAGCATCGGTGCTAGCACGTTTGCACGTGGTGCCTAGTATCAGTGCTGAAGCCCCAACACTGGTCTGCACCGCACTGTTAGCCTTGCCCTTAAGACTGTAAGCTTGAACTAATAGGTTGAGAATCAAATTTATTATATCCTGATACCTTTTCATGTGTATGCAAAACTGAACAATGGACTTGACATATGAGTTACGAGACTTTAACCTGAATTAAGATGTCGGAGAGAAAAGTGTAGGTGCGAGAGAAACCACCCTTCAATACCATATTAAATAAACACTGACCACTTAAAACGTATATCCATACTTACTATTCAAACCGATATTATATTTCACATGTGTGGTGGCAAAAATGGTAATATTTGTATGTAATCCCATCCGGGTTTAGAGCCACACAGAGTGATGTGCAATACAAGTTAGCAAACACCTGGATAGAGATGTATGAGATAATGGGTTACATTTCCATGGCAAATTGTGAATAATGTGACCCATTACTGTTTCATAAATGATCATGTTGGAGCATTTATATGTGGTGTAGTGCTTTCAGAAGACTAGGTCAACTTTTTCTGGCAGAGCCATGGACGAATCTTGATGTATAAAAATACAAATGGGTCTTTAAAACAGAGACAGAAGCACGGCTTTCTTTGTGATGACCCTTTTGCTACCAATGCAATGCAACAATTCATTATTTCTCATAATGATCATCAAAAGTCAAATCTATCACCACAAGGCAACAAGAACCATAACTACATGTTTCTTTTTTTTAATCCATTACATTTAACCCGATTCATCCATATATTTAGAGATAATCATATAATGTAAGGTATTAATACTAGATTTTAAAAAGTAACAATCTGTTTAGTTACTTATCAAAACAGGACGATGAACAAAATTTTTATTTGCATAGTAGCTAACTCTGTTAATTAATTATGTTGTAAAAGACTATTATGTCTTTCAGTGTTTAGAGTTTGACCAGTTTGTTGAGGGTTTGATTTTAGTGTTTAGGGTTTGACTTTAGTGCCCGAGGTTTGACTTTAGGGTTTTGAATCATAGTTGGGGGTTTGACCAATTGTTTGTGGTTTGACCAGTTGAGAGAAATAAGGGAAATATTAAAAATGTGAGGTGTATGTGCACTTCACATGCTTCTAAAAGTGTTAATTTTAACATTTTACAAACGGAAAATTTGTTTAACGTTAGTTTTTATTGAGCAATTAAACTAACCGATACTTTTTGAACATAAAGATTAACACACTATTATTTTCTGGACTTACCCCATATATTTAAGATGATAGATAAAATAAAGATATCGAAATGTTCATCAAGAGATAACAAGTTTTACATGTCTTTAAATATAATTTGCTAACACTTATTCTTTGTGTGATTTTAGACGTTGAATAATTGATGAAATAATATTGATTGCGGAATTATACAGATCAGAAACCATAACATCTTTTTTAAATCTAGTTCATCTATAAGATTAAACGGATAAATTGAGACTATCTTTTCAAATGTGGTGCACTAACTGTGGCTTCTTATGAGATTTAGAGATCCCAGAAGACTGTATTTAGAATCATATGCTATCATGAAATCTATAGAGCATGTGATGTGGTTGTGAAACTGTCGAAGTCATAGCTTTTTGCAATAAAAACTAAAGGAGTAGAGACACAAAAGGAGGTAATGACCCTTATCTGTTTCATGTGAGTGAGTACTTGACTTTTTTTTGAGGTTGGTGCTGATGTGGTGGTGGGGACATGTCTTTCTGTTTTTGTTGTCTGAAAAGATATGAGGAACAGGGTCTTATTGCCTAAATTGATGTATAGATATATGTTTGTGTTTATCATTAGGAAAACAAGAGACAATGACAGAAGAAATGGAACTCACATAGTCACAAACATGGAACTATATATGATTCAAAACTCAAAAGCTTGTTTATTTGGTGAACTTGCCCATCATTTGTCTGAGAAAATGACTTGACATCTTGCATACTCACATGTTATTGCATAGTCAGGATCTTTTGAGTTTCAAACTTAGTAGTGAAAGGATCTGATCATGATCATGTAATGGGTTCTTCTTGTCGTCAAAAAATATATCGAGAGAACAAAATCGGATAAACTTCTAAAAATTGAAACATACGTTGTATCTTATTAGCTTTCACATATAAAAGTTCATGTCACCAGATGATGCGGTTTACTAGATGTATAACTTATTTTTTTGTAATTATATAATCGTAGAACATGAATCAAATAAAATAAACCAAAATATAAAATAATTTTACAAGAACACATTTACATAATTTAATGACTTACTATTTTATTACTATTACAGGAGTTCATAATTACAATAGAGAAAGTTAGGTTGAAAACATTTTGACGAAATATTTATTTTTTTAAACTCTCACAATTTTTTGAAACTTCAATTAGATAATCTTATTAACTTAGTATTATTCAATCCTTACATTTATTTTGATTGTTTGACGTGATACTTGTCCATTCCCAAAAAAGCATTTTCATTTAGAGTCCATATTTGTAACTTGTTTATGCACTCACATGTCTAGTAAAGAAGAGACAATGACAATACAAGAGTAAGGTTTGTAGCCTTGAGACCTATAAAATGGAACATATTGATTTGGTTGGGGCAAAGTGTGAGAGCTTGAAGATAAAAAGGGGTATAGTGTTACTGTTTTGTGTGGGAAGGGAGAGAAATGTGGGGATCCAAATCAAAAACAGAAATGAAAATGTGACAAGTCATCCCTCAACAAAGAGGACACACCAATCTAATGGCTTCAATATTGTTCCTTCAAAGCTAATGAAAAGGAATATAGATATGCTCCAAATGTTTTCCTCTGTGTCCATCAACAAACTAACTTCAATGTCTCCTCCAATGTCCATCAAGGCATCAACACACTAACTTGCTTTCTAAACTTGAACGGTTGATATTCATCAAGTTTGAGAGGAATTGAGAGAACTCCTGATATTTGAATTTTACATGTGAAACAATATATGTCTTTATTGATCCATGAAACGTAAATCTACAGCTATATCATGTTAAAACTTATTCTATCTAAAAGTTTAAATTGTTATTTAAGGAGTATAATATATTTATTAAACATTAATATAGTTTATATCATTTATATGTAAGATGCTACTTGTATTATCTTCATAAAAACAAGGGAACAATAAAAATGCCATTACAAAAAGAAAATGACCAAGCATAGAACTACATGGAAGTTGAATTAAGACTATCAAATTCTGATAATATATTAAAATTCAGTCTATCTAAAAGTCTAAAATGATAAGTAAAGGATCTATAATACATTTACCAAACATTAATAGTGATGGTTTACTGTTCACTGGCTCAGTTTTGAGTCGCGGGTCGGAGATTCTCTCATTAAGGTAGAGGGGAACTCGAGTGTTCATTCTCTTTGCTTCTTCTCCCTAATGTATCTCTCTGCTGCATTATTGGTTGTATTTGACTTTGTTTATGGTGTGTGGCTCCCATCCTAGAAGTTACCCATTTTCGTGTTTAATACATTTTTTTCTTTCTGATCCAAAAAAAACAAAGAATTAACATGTAAGAATTTCTCGTATTATCACCGCAAGAACAAGGAAACAATCAACCAAGGAATTTATAGAGCATAGAACCGCATGAATCACCTCGGAACCTTGTTTATTGCTGAACTGTCCATTATTAGAAAGGACCTAACCTACCATGGAACAGCAATACATGTTCTTAACATAGTAGTAAAGTTTAAGAAACTTGAAGTGACACTTAGTTCTCAAATACATTATATTATTTCAGAATAAGCAGTTGTAACAATGTATCTTGTTTGGTTAGTGAGGAACAGATATTACTAGTAGAGGAATGGAAAGGCCCCTAAGGTTTAGACCAATGATTTGGGACATTTTGATTTGGATGGGCCATGAGGAATGTGAGGGCTTTGGAGATAAAGGAAAAAGGAGATAGTCTTGTGTTTGGGAAGTGAGAAAAACATTGGGATCTAAATGGAAATGAAAATGTAGCAATTCATCCCTCCACAAAACAAAAGAGGACAAAGTAATCCCCAATTACTTTTAACATTGTTCCTTAAAGCTGAAGACATAATAAAGCTTGGTATGTTCCTAATGTTTCTTCAGTGACATAGCAGTTGGAAATTTATTCATGATCTTGACACAGAGATTTATTATTGTATGTGAATTCACATATAAAACTCTTGATAAAATAAGTTTCATTTCAATTTTTGCAATTATTTTTTTTATCAAAAAATAATCTTTATCATCAGAATTTTGAAATACACGTTAATAATCAAACCATTTGTATTTACATCCTTATATTAGTGTGACATTTGAAAATTTTAACTTGTTTAATCCAAAAATAATAAAATTGTTTTTACCTTTTCTTAATTTTGTACTCCAAATATTTCTAAATGAAAAATTAAAATCCTAATGTCAATGCTTCAATAATATTCACTTTTTATTTTAAAATAATTGAATTATGCATATACAACTATCTTGAGGTAGAAATATGTTTTATTTTTCATTTGCAGACCCATAAACGGCATAATCTAGATGGGCTGTCACGAGGCCCATATCATTACCATCGTCTATATGAATACCCAATAATATTTACAGGCCCTATCTATTGCCTCGCGAGAGTTGGATTTGTTTGTGTAAAGAAAATTTCATATCGTGTGTGCATTTTGTTTTTGACATACACGTGTGTGCATTCTTTTGAGGATACCATAGAGACAAGACAGAACATATAAGTCAAATATAAATATAGTTTCGTTTCAAATAATATAATGTAAAGAAAATCATGTAAATCAACGGTGAATTTAACTTTGTTTTACAAAAATTAACGGTGAATTATTGGGTTTATAAAAAACACCCTTCATGTCTGCAAACTAACTAACACCTTTAGTTTTTATGAAATGACCATTCTACTCCTCATCCTCTGATTTAATGATATGGTTTTAGGGTTTGTTTCAGGGGAGATGGTACTTTTAGGGTTTGTTTCGGAGAGATGGCAGTTTTAGGGTTTAGATATGGGGAGAGGGTACTGTATGGTTTATTATTTAGAGTTTGAATAGTTTTAGGGTTTACTTTCGGAGAGGGGTATTTTAGGGATTTCAAAAAATATTGGTCTGGAAACTGTCAAATTTAACGGATTACAAACGGAAAAATTCTTCACTGGTATATTTTACCGACCACTTAAAATGATCGATACCTATTGAACATATATGTTTCGACATCATTAAAAAGTAAACTTAACCGTATAATATATATACTAACCCATCAACATGAACACATTAAATATTTTAAATGCCAGAACATATATATTGTCAAATATGTTAAGAGGGCATAGTTAGCACAGTTCAGATATTGACTCTCTTAATGACAAGGTTCCTAAGTTGCTTGGCGATACCAAATAATTTGTCCTCTTTATGAGCTGAACTGAACATTATAAATGAAATAACATGACAAGAATCTCAAGAACTTGCTGTAACACTGCGTTAAATTTTCTCGAGTAAACCCTAAACAAAACAAAAAGGAGCGAGAGAGATGAGAATTGACTTGTCTGTGCGGTCACACACAGTCCATGAGACGATGAAGCTAATTAGAGTGAAAAGGAAAGACATAGAAAGGGAGGTTCATACTCAGTTCACGTGTCTCTATCTGATCTTACTCATCAAATTCACACTTCAATTCATCTTTCTGTGTTTGGTGATCAATGCTCCAATAACTACACTTCTTTTCTTGAATGACTTGACGTACTCGTTTCGTTTCAGGCTTTACATTAAATTATGGGCGTGTTGATCCAACCACTCCCAACCAGAAACACTTTGTGAAGAAAAAGGAAACAAAACAAAACCTTAAAAACGACAGCCAAGTATGAAGAAGAAGTGAAATGAGTTGTCAGAAATGCTCATTTTTGGTGGTTGGTATTTTTTCATTAATAACGAAACAGTGATAGTCTCCAAGTCTCGTCTCATCATCTCAATGAAACGACAATCTCTGATTACAACCCTGAAATCTATATGATTTTCTCCTACTTTTTATTTAATTGCGCGGAAGGAAAGAGAAGGCACAATAGTATGGTACTTAGGAATGTCCATAGGCGGATGACTTGTCCATGGGAGTAGAATTTCACCCGCATGTATGGATGCGGATTGGAATTTTTCCAATTCGTGAACCGTCACGGGAAGAAAACATTTGGCTGATTTGACCCTCACAGATTGCGGGTGGATTGGGTCAAATCCATATAATCCGCAACATGTATAAATATATAAAAATCCACAAAAAAAATAAGACGATAAATATTTTAGAAGCATTATATGTTACATGCAACAAAAACTACCATCACCGTCTTCAAAAACCACCATCACCATCTTCAGTTACAATAATTCACATATTTAGTTTCATTATAAAAAGAATTAAAATCTCAAAAGTTCAATCCTATCTTGAACTTCAAGGAATTTGCAGGCGGACGGATTATCCGCGGATTGTATAAAAGGGATCCGCAATCCGCCTACGAATGTGCGGATTCTCCAAAACTAGATCCACAGACTACTTTACAGATGAGTTACGGATAAGTATTTTTGTTGACGATTTAGTGGGCAAAACGTGACATAGATTTTTGACTTAACCAAAACCCCATTTAATGCAAGAGTGACATAGTTCCTGTAATAATTAAAGCTATATTATTATTATTATTAGGATAAATTGAAGGAGAAGTTGACAGGAGAAATCAGGATCATCTTGCTCGACTCCACTCCTCATCCGGAAGCAAAAGTTCTTATCTATGAGTCCTTGGGACGTGAGCTCTCTAATTGACTGCTCGGGAGCGTGGTTGGAGAGCGGGATAGTTCTTACGACCAAGGAGCTGGTTCTTCACACAAGAAGCCGAAGAGGAAGGCTGGGAGATCATCTGGATCGTCTTCAACCCAGTCCATGTGCTTTAATGACCTGATCTACACAAATGAAGAATTTGAAGCGAAGATCAATGAACGGTCAGAGCAGAAGTCGCAGCTTACGAGGCACGAGTAAATGCCGAGCTTGCGACATGGGTAGCTGTTGAGGTCACTAAGGCCCTGACGGCTGAAAGGACAGCCAACGACGCACGTCACCTCTTACAGATGAACCAATTCCTTGAAGACTTGAGGTGTGCCGATGGACACCATATGAGTAGCTTCATACTTTTGGTCATCTTATCTCGATACTTTTAATGTTTTTTGAATGAAAAATTATGGAGAATATCGATTCATGTTTTTGGATGAATATACTTTTAGACATCAAATATAATTGTTTTGAGCTAAGACTGAAAAATTATATTTTATGTGCACTGTAGATCTGGAACCGAACGAACTATCATTCGTGCCCTGCTTTTTTTTTTTTTGGTAATTTGAACAGCTTGAGCAATGCAGGTTTTCTGCCTTGGGGATGAAGGGGATACGTCGCCCAAGTTGTTTATCCCGGGCGATGTAAGGTTATTGATGCGTTGTTTAAGAACGGCAATTCTATGTTGCCGAAGGCTCCTCACTTGGGCGGCGCAGTTAACCAGTTTGCTCAATGGTGATGCCGTGCGTCGTCTTTGGTTGACCTGGGTGACGCAACATTTACTCATTGTCGCCCTGATTCGTGTGCGACATTGCTTAAATGATTCAGTCTTAGCCGCCCAAGCTCCCAAGTGACGTAATCAACGGACAAAGTGATGTAGACCTCACGCTGCCCAAGTTAAAATCCACACTAGTATGTATATATGTAAATACATGAGACTGGAATAACAAGTACAACATAAGTAATCACAATACACAAAATAATGGTAAAAATATAAGTTTTTGAAGTTAATATAGCTGTTGCTAATAATACTGCTTGTCGTATGATAGTGCTTCTTGAAATTTAGAATTTTCGAAACCTAAAATCTTATAAGTCACGAAAATTTAATATATCATATGCAAATTACGCAATGAGAGACATCATTTTCCATCCATTTTCTTTTATATTGTGTAAGTAAATAATAGGCACATGTGGTCATCTGTTTGTGATGAAAACATATGTACGTGATGCCATCAACCCCTACAATCAAATTTGACATTCAAATCAACCGTGATTTGAATGTAGAACCGTACAAAAACAGAAAAAAACGAGTATATATATATATATGTCCCTTTCTTGTTTTATCTGACAACATTTAGTTTCTTGCTATACATAAATTGCACTGAAAATGCGATTTAGCTGATAAGAAACTGCCCTACCATTTTCAAAAAAAGGAGAGAGAAGATCTCTTTCGGCCACTAATTAAAAAGCTGAATTGCAGGTGCCTTTTTTGTTTCCTTCATACCGTGTAAAGACACTTTTCGAGCATATTTTTACAGACCCATTTCATAAATAAACCTCTCCATTTCTGGGGTTTCTTTCTTTTCCAGAACCCTGCCAAAAAAAAAACACAGTGCAATTGTTGCTATCCCATGAAAACGACTCCCAAATTTCAAAAAGAAACCGACGGTCTCGATCGTAGATGATACGTCGGACTACGCAACGCATCCGACGGTGGAGATTGATCCGGTCGGATACGGTACACGTGCGCGCTTCAGGGAGTGGGTTGCACGGGACCATCTCTGACTGGGCCGCACTTTATTAACTTCATTTTATTACATGCAAACTCTTTTATTTATGTAGCACCAACGCTTTGCCGTTGAAGCAAGTTGTTGCTTGAATCTCATAGCGTAGATATGCCGTTGCATTGCACAAAAGAAACTCATAGGTCGGGCCAGGATTATAATGTTGGGTACGCTATCAATAATTTGATTGTTAGTGAGGTTTCAAAGTTAAAAATAAATATTTTAAAGTATAAAAATAGTCAAATATATAGAAAAATTTCAAATGACAATAACTTTTTTTATACGAATTTTGATTTAGGCATATCAAATATCAAATCGAATGTAACCGAGAGCTCTACTATATTATAAAACTTTCGAGAACAAGAGTATACCGTGACATACCTTATACTCTCCTTTGAATCCGCCAGCACCTGCTCACATGGCTAACAAAAGACATACATTTGATTGGTTAGTGATTAAGTGTTTAGATATCTGGTCTTAAGAGTTAAGAGACACGTTAATAGTAACTTACATACATTTCAAAGTATTAGATATCATTTCTAAGCACTAAATTAAAGTCGTAAAAACGATACAGAGAACTAGTGGTATTGGAAATGCAAAAGGTTAACTTTCATTAACTTGATAATCAAGCTACTGATGTACACATGGACACATGTAAATGCTTCTTTCATGAATGACATCAAAACATATCAGACAACATGAACCTCAATCATCACATCTTCTTCTTCTTCATCTTCAATTTCTTGGATATCCTTGACATCATCGTCACCGTCAAGCTCGGAAGAAGCACGCGGGGTTGAAGAAGAAGATGAAGAGAATGATGTGTAGAGAGACATTGTAGAAGAAGGTGAATCTTGATTCAAATTCGTTGAAATTGAAGAAGAAGCACATTTGGTACTAATTGGAGCAGCAATGGCAAGACCCACCAAGAGATCAATGAATGCCCCAACAATGTACTCGTGATTGTGCTTGCCATTGACCCTCAAGTACCAGCTCAGAAGATCCTCTAGATCGCACCATTCCTTGATCCCGTGCGCCTCCACCATCTCCGCCATCGATTCTCGGAAATCGGAATACGGATCCTGGGAATCGAGCGACATCACCGTGCTCTCCCTGAACGGCGCAGCCTCTCCGACCTTGGCCTCCTCGAGGATCGAGCTCGTGTCCCCGGGCTCGAAGAAGAGCCTCTCCGACCGGGCCCCGCGGATGCCGGTCTCCGTCAGGTCCCCATCGCCGCCGTCGGAGGCGGTGGAGAAGCTGCCGGACTCGGTGGAGTTGGTGAACCACGACTCCTCCGATGGGGGGTCGAGGAAGGCGGAGTTTATGGTTTTGAAAATGTCGCCGGAGCCGGAGCGGAAGGAGAGGGGTCTGGGGGGGTTGCAGGACGGCCACCGCCACGAAGGTCTCGGGTCCGGCACAATGCTCTTGAAGCATAGGGGGAGCTTTATT
>JAYMSW010003927.1:0-11585 GCA_036897725.1 Erodium texanum
CATGACCTCACAAATCGGCTTCTTCAAGAACCTAATCAACGCCTCCGTCTAAACCCACACCGACCTTCAATCTTCTGTGGCCCTCGTCAGTCTCGCCGGTAACGATTACAACGCTTACTTGCAGTTAAATGGCTCCGCCCAAGTAAGAACCAATTATAAATTTACAATCTAAATCTAACACGTTATTTACATACAAGTCCATTTTTGGGGTTTGTTTATAATGCACGTCAGGGGACCATATATATGTATACGAGGTTGACTTTGTAATTAGCATTGAGTTATGAATAATAATGATGTTATTTTTATTGGTATTTTTTGTAGGGTTGGGTACCATTTATAACGAGTGTGGTGAATCAATTGAAAGTGAACTTGAAAGAGATAAGCGAGTTGGGAGTGAGGAAAGTGGCGGTGAGTGGCCTAGAGCCGTTGGGGTGTCTTCCGGCATTCACCGCCTCAAATTCGAACATGCAGCAATGCAACGACACCCTTAACGGCCTTGTCGGCGTCCACAACCGCCTCTTGGAGCAAGCCGTTGCTGCCCTCAACAACGAGACCGAGACCGAGACCGACACTACCTTCTTCATTCTTGATCTATACACTTCCTTCTCGTCCATTCTCAACACCACTTCAGGTAACCCTCTTCCTATTATTTAGTTATAGTCTTAAGGCAAGACCACTGTTGTACTAGTGCGAGTACTGTCACGTCCGCTCGGTAGGATCAGGGTGTGGTCAAGGTATCGGTGCCGGTCAAAAACATGTCTATTGGGTCGGTTTCCCAGCATCGGTGCTAACGATTTTTTAAAATATTTTTTTTCCTTAATGGATTAGAATAATTGCAATTCGTTTAATTGGATGATATACTGAAGACGGTTCCAAGTTCGATTACATGCTAATGCATATGAATTGAAAATCTAGTTCAATTTTATTTTTCCCGTCCGAGTGTATGTTTGAACTCAAAAAATGTGTGAGAATTTTACCGCCTAAATTAAATTTGAAAGAGTAAAAAAATAATTTTTCCCCTACAAGGTGATCACTATAGTGTTTTCCGGTTTTATAAATATCATCAGCTGCTTATCTCCAATCCATACCTAGACAGCTATGAGTTATGGTCGGGAAACCTAACTTGCCCTGGATTGGGATGGCAAAATCTCGTGGAGCCACGAGTCATTTTTAGGAGCATCAAATAACTGGTACAGTTCTTTAAAAGAAAAGATGATATGAAGTTGGGAGAAGTGAGAGAATTCCGTGTTTGGTAGTTGAAATGTGATGAGTATATATGAGGGTCTAGTCGATGGTATTTTTGTAAATTCATGGTGTTTAAAGGGTAATTTTTATAATAATAAATAAATAAATAAAAATCAGATGTCACTGACACATCGGTGACGTGCTAGCTTGTAATTGGCCCCAACGATGCAACATCCGGAGCTAGCATCATCTCCATGTGGGGGGACAATGTTAGGCCAGTACCGGTGCTATAGTACCGACGCCGATGAGATAGCATTGATCCCCGTGGTGGCTTTTCCCTTAAAGCAAAATATACATTGTTGAAATTATAACTAGAGTGACACAATAGAAACGTGATGGGCTCATAACCCACAGGTCCCTAAATTGAAACCAGGCTCTGATATTGGCCCGTTACATATATTTAAGCCTTAAAGCCTAAGAAACAACCATGGTTGTCGTCTAACGTTGTTGGCAACTTCTCTTCGTGTGTGGTGTGGAAACAGGTGAGTCCAAGTTTGTGAGTCCAATGAAGCAGTGTTGTGCGGGCACGAGCGCCTTATATTCTTGCGGAAGCGTAGACGCCGAAGGAGTGAAGCAATACACGGTGTGTGAGAAGCCAGACTCTGCTTTCTTTTGGGACAGTCTCCACCCTACGCAGGCCGGCTGGGCCGCCGTTTACGCCACCCTCCAGACCGCCCTCCAACAGCTTCTTCTTCACTAGATTTGTTTTCGTTTTTCTATATTCTTATGTAATAACGTGGGCTAATATGTGTTTATAAGAACATTGGATAAATAAAAGCACATATTTCACTTAATATATCATTCTTTGTAGGGAAAATAAATTTTTATATTACCATGGGCCGCGTCCATTTGGGGCCTCAAGCCGAAGCACATTCATAATTGTTGTCAACCAAGAGCCCACCAAAAACGGCGTCCAGATTGTCATTTGGCCAACGTTATCTCAAAAACGTTGTTCAAGCGAAATCTGGACCGATGTTCTAAACAATCGTCGTCTAAGGGGGTGCCTACTTAACCGGCTACATGTCATAATGTCGGTAAAGTAGTCACTGGGATGGCGTTATCCTAGAACGTCAGCCAAGTGAATACTTGGATATTTTTATCGAACAGTTGACCACTTCGATCGAGTTCTTATTTTCGTCAAATGAATTTTTTTTTTCACATTGGTAGTATAACCAATATTACGTACCAGATAGACGGTTTTGATTTCCTAATGTGCACTATGACGTTACACATCCTTAAGGATTTTACGTTTTTTTACTGGTAATGGCCCGTTAGCCATCACATGTACGTGTTGGATACATTTCAAAACGTTACGTTATCACTTATAATGTGAAATTGTGATTTGATTATGAATTCCTACACCTCAATACTCATAATGAGTGTTCTTGACTTTCAGTCAGAACACATCGAGGGGAAAAAATTCAGGGTTTATTTAGTCATTGGTCAACTATCTTGGCTGACGAAACATTTTATTTCATCGTGCAAGTGTACTCTTGACCGGCGTAATAACAGTCTGTCGTCTAAGTAGTCATTTGGCCGACGTTCGCGAAAACGTCGGACAAGTGGAGAACTGATGTGTTGTTCAACTGGGTCGACACATTTGGACAACGAATTATGAGAATGGAAACATGTTGGTGGATGCTTGGCTTTATAACTCACTTGATCTGGGTTGTCGCGATGCAAAGAAAGAAGAAGCTTAATGGGATGATGTAGCTGAAGAATACAATATGCGACATGTTGTGAGAAAATTATGCCAACTGATTAAGAGAATTTGGCAAAACTAACACACATTCCTTTCAAGAAAACAGAGCATCAGATGCTAAACATCAATTACCGCTTCAGTCAAAAGGATTATATTTTGTCTCTAAACTCTGTTTCCTGCCATTCTTGTCTAGCTTGAAAAGCTAACACAGTTCCCTTCTAAGTTACATAAGTATTAACTATTAAGCATTGACGCCCTGCAATGAGAGCTCAAGCTCTTCAAGAAGTGAGCTCATGCAAGCTAACGAAGAATAATAGTTGTTAACAAAAATCTCAACTGAAGAATTCTCAGCAATGCGTCCTGCATTGACGACCGTGGAAGTTCTTAAGCTTAGTAAGTTCCTTCCTCCTCCTCCTTGCCTCTGCTGCAGCTATTGCATCCATTAATCTTTGGTTCTGCTCGGACAAAGAACTAACAATCTGATTACCCTGTGGGGAAGCAGCTTCCCCATTGATAGCCAAATCTGGTTCTGAATGCTTATCAGTAAACGCAGATTGGGCCGAACTACTTGATGCAAGTGCAGGGACCACTTCCTTGGACTGAGATCTTTTGCTGTAACCACCAATGTTCCCAGAACACCCAACCAAGGTCTTGTTAACAGCATCAACACACTCCACTTCCACTGAACTTGAGTCTGTTGTCCCGGCCTTCATGAAGAAATTTGTAACATTTTTCAAAGAAGCACAAGCATTCTTTTGGTTACTTGCAGTATTCTCATCTTGATTATTCATCACACCAAAGGGCTGAGGATGGAGACCATTCCCATGATCTGGAAGGGGAATGAACCAAGGACACGGCAGCAAATATAGGGGAGTTCTTGACCCATTGATATTCACAATATTCTCTTGTTTGTCAGACAATTCAATCTCACTAGTAGCAAACACCGGACGATTTGATGGAACACAAGCTACATTTTGATCCCCACTTTGTGACTGAGCAGGGTTGGACTGAACTATTGCAGGCCAAAAAAGCGGGGTAAATGGGGGACGGTTGTGCAGAAGCAACGTGCAGTTCGTAGGTGTAGAAGTAGGTGCATCACCTTGGCTTGGCCTCGTACCCTCACCTTGGGTTTCCTCTACCTTGGCCTTTGTTGCCTGCGCTACCTGTGAAATAGAGAAACTTGTCTTATATGTCAATGTTCTTTGAAGGTATCTCATGAACATAAATCATATCTTACCCGTTCCTTTAGGTTCCTATTTGTGGTCTCCAACGACTGGTATTCCTTCAAGGCCAACTCCTTTTCCTTCTCGGCAGAAACAACACCGAAGTGAGATACTATCATATTTATACAAGTCCAAAGTCTTGAATAAGACAAAAGTTATAGAAACCCATCCCACAAAGACTCATTAATCATAATCATACTACTTACAAACTATAATCCAGTAAAATTGGATGAAAATGTAGATGATTTTGTAGGAGGAATGCTGCTAACTGAATGAAACCTACCTTCTTTAAATTTTCGTTCTCCCATGACAGATCAGCAGCTTGTTTGGCTAAATCTTCACAGAGAGCCTGAAGGAAAGGAAAAAATGATTGCTCAAATTAGGAATATAATGAATTTCATTTGCTCATGGCAAATACTGAGTTGAATACTTACAAATGTTTTAGCATGTTTCGTTATGAATTAAGAACTTTGATTCACAAAGGATGATAATGCACAGTCAAGAACTTCTCTAATATTTTTTGTTTCTACAATGTCAGAAAAAATGCAACATATGCTAGCAAAAAATAGAATTGAGAATCTAGTCAGTCTCATATAGAATTATTTGAAATGTCCACTGCATATTAAAGAAGCACAAGCAACTCTAGACCACTAGCATTAAACAATAAGAGCATAAATAATATCAGACTATCACAGACATGAGGATACAGTATATAGATGTAAGTGTATGGAGTGTGAATGAATTTTTCCTACTCCAAGTTTATTCTTATTCCTAGTTCATTTACTATTTAGTGTCCGACAATCCCCTTAATCAATTTACTTATATTTCAACTATGAGCCCACATAGTAGCAAGTTAACGTCATTTTCCTAATCGAGGGGTGTCGCTTTGATGGCCAGGGTTCTCAATACCATTTAGCAAGGACATTTACTTGACCACTTCTTTCTCAAATACACCCATGAAACGAAGCTAACAGGGAAGCAAGGAAAGCACATATAATCAAGAAAGTACCGGTCAGGATTCTAGTCATGTAGTGAGTTAAGAGATCAAATAGGAGGTAACCACTAGAGATCAGAAGAAACATTACCTGTCTGCGTCGAATTGTCTGCCTTGCTGACTCTCTATTTGCCAATATTCTACGTATTCTTCGTGCTTCCTTTTCAGCCTGAGCGGAAAAGATTCAGCTTTATATAATGGCAGGTAACAAAATGGCAATTCAGGGAAGAACTTAAAGGCTGTTAATACCTCAGTCAAATTTTGTCGAGACCTGCCTCCACCAAATGATGAGTAACTGGTGGAGCATGGTATAAGTAAGTCAGCTTCCTGCTCACCCTTTATAGGCTTCATTACTACATCTCTGCCTAAGTCATCACGTCGCCACTGGTTCACTACCACTTTATCCTGCTACATGAAATACATTTCTGAAGTCTTGCAAAAAATAGTGCCCATTTAACCAAGACATAACTGGCCCTGCTTACTTCACCAGAGGAATTCCAAATAAGGTGAAAGTTTTCTTGGTCGGGTCTATCAACATTATTGTGAAAACGATACCATATAGGATCACTACATTATATGAAGTTCATATCTTCATTAGAAAACCACTTTCTTTACTCTAAATTCAGATCTTGAAAATTCGGTCAAATTGCCAAACATAAGGGTTAAAGTTTGGTGGCAATTTCGAAGGGAAATAGCATGCTTCTCTTGTTAACAAGTTCACGAAAATTGTCAAGACACTGAAGCTTATGTTTTTTTTTTGTAATGGACTGAAGCTTAAGTTGGTTCTCTTTTAGGGCATAATCTTATCCATAAACAGATTCCAGATGTCTTCAAACTCAAAGAAACACTTTCAATTATATGTTTTGCACCATTTCTAAGTTAGGTAATATGTAGAAGATTGCTAATTTGGGACCAGCACAAACTCAAGCCTAAAATCAATTGCATACGCAAGATAATGAATACAGCACCAAATCCAAAATTATCCACAGAAACACACAAACCTCAGACTGATCCGTCGAGCACCTGTGCGCCGACTCCACCTTGACCCTGCAGTCAACGGTCACCGGCGACTCGCTCTTGACTCGCTTCATTGCCCGTTTCCCTTTGCTCCCCCATTTCTCGCCGGAATCTAGACCGGCCTCCGACTCTCGCGTCGCCAAGAGCGCCAAATCAGCCAGAGCCTCCGCCGCCTCCAGTTCTATTTTCACCATCCGATCCGCCGCACACCCACCCCCTTCCCCCTCCTCCGCCCCCCCCCCGCCGCCCCCGGCGACGAGTAAGCAGAAGAACCCGAAGAACAACATCGCTGTGAAACCATAGGGTCTAGAGAGAGAGGGACGGGGAGGTTTATTGCTTTGCCTCCGAGGATGGGTATGGTAGAGAGAGAGAAGAAGAAAGAGGACAGGAGGCTCTGTGCGCTGCTGCTACTGGGTAGCATAGCCCACACTCTGTCCGAGATGGACACGTGTCATGCCAGCTCATGCCCCGACATGAATGCTAACTCGCCTCCATGTATCTCTGCTCGCCACGTATCAGTATTGCCACGCTGGCAGTGTAACACGAGTATGAGATTCGCACGTACGAGATAGGAGCTTGCTTTCGCTGTGAGAAATCCCGCTCTGTATTAATTAGTACACGCGGCACATCACACGTCGCCCACGTGTCACTTTTCTACTGATTTACTTTTTCAACTAAACAGCGGGCCGTTGGCCCACCATATAACATCGGGCAAACCCAGGCCCAGCCCAATCAACACTTTCACTCAATCATAAGTCAACAATTCTCCTAAGTCGCAGCTTTGTTCTTAACTACCTAAAACTAAGTCAAATTTGAAAAAAATTATCTTTCTCCAATCCACAAAACAAACCCAATCCAAGACTTCGAAAACACACACTCATCACAGCTACTGTTACAGATCATACACGGGTTTGACTTTTTCTCCTTCTCCACCACTATATATAGAACTC
Source organism: Erodium texanum (assembly GCA_036897725.1). NCBI lineage: Eukaryota > Viridiplantae > Streptophyta > Magnoliopsida > Geraniales > Geraniaceae > Erodium > Erodium texanum. Next base: position 7,132 of record JAYMSW010003927.1, read on the forward strand.
GAGTGTGTTAATGGAGGTCTCTGTTCTGTAATCAAAATCAAGGGTCTATTACCAATGTCGATGAATATGGAGATCGTTGAGCTCAAAGCAAAGATCAAATTCCTGATTCGATCCATGTTCATAGAGGTGCATGATTATAATTACATTTACTAATCAACACCTTTTTTTAATACTATTAATCAATTTTGAGTTGATTAATTAATATAATCAATTGAATTTGTAGGACATATTGGATGGACAGTTCAAACGAGTTGAAGCACTGCAAGACGAAATCAGTCCCAATTTCGCTATTGACGTGCTCGGTTTGTACTGCTCTGATCTGGAGACGATGATCGTCGATTTCGACAAGCATATGTACGTATGTAGTCTCATTTATACATTATTAACGTTAAAAATGAGTTCTATATACATAAATCTTGTTGTCGGGTTTATGCAGGGTTCAACAGAATGTGGATTATGAGAAGCTGCGAGAATATGCTCACAAGCTAATAGGAAGCTCTGCATGGTAATGTAATGCATGATTAATTTTAGAATGATTCAGAGCAAAAATGTTCCTTGCTTAGTCTTTCTTCTTCTTTTTTTTCCTTTCTCTGGTGCAGCATTGGTGCGTGTCGCATGAAAATGCCTTCCGCCGAGCTTCTGCAAGCTACGCGGGACAAAAACAAGCAAGGGTAGTGTATCAATATCAGACCTTTGGTCATGTGTTTCTATGTTGTAATGGTTTAAGGTTCAGTTTATAGATTGATCGTTGTTACAGGTGTGAGCAGGCTGTGAAAAGAATAGTGGCGGCGTATCTTCCTCTGAGAACCGAGTACTTAAAGCTGTTTAAGGTACTTGTTGCCAGTGAATCCGATTTTTTTATCTGTCAAATGTTGTTGAAAACAATCGTAAACATTGTGTCTGTGTGTTTCTGATGTCAAAGATACATGAAAGGATCCTGGAGATTGAGACGAGTCAAAGACAAGAGACCAGCAACAAACAAAGCAGCCATGTGAGGTTCAAGGATCAGAGAATGTAGTTTTATGTTTTCAAGTCACTACAGACTATGCAGTTGTGAGCAGCAACACATGTTCAAGTTCTATCCTTTGCTATTGGACATCGATTTTACCTTGTAAGCCCTTTTGGGCACAAGACATCTTTGTATATGATATATTTCTCCCAAGACAATCAACATAGTAGAATATTACTGGTAATGATATGACTAGTAATAGATGTGTCATATGAATGTGATTATGCATAAGATTAGATCTGCTGAAGATGATATGGCATTAAGAAAAGATAAGGAGTTGACACTTACTGAGAAGTCAAAGCATAAGGCATTACATGGTTTAATTCAACTGCTAGAGGTTGTGGTGGGCCTGAAAGCTGAGGGTGTGGTTGGAAGTTTAGGAGATAGGCAGACATACTCCAAGGCTTGTTTTCTGACTTCAATGGGGTAATCGGCCACACACCCGATCCTTGGCCCAGCTCCGGTTGTCCATTTCAGGGTCAGTTGATGGCCCAGCTGGTATGATTTCGCAGCCTTCTTGGAATTGATCCTTTGTAGTATTGCAGTCTTGGGCACTTCGGCTTTTGGGCTACGAAGTCCACCAGATAATTGCCTTTGGTATGTGTTCTTGGTTGGGACTTGTGTGGTTTCAGTAAGTTCTGAGGTCTGGGTTTTGTCTTCCCGATCTGATATTTCTAATTCAGCAAGTTTGGAGATTGTGGGAACTTCAACTTTGAGTTCTCCATTCGGTTTAGTGTCGTCATATATTTCTGAATCTTCGTTTGCCTTGTTTACCTGAGAGAACATGACACAAAACACGTAAATATATTGATGATGAGGACATGTGTTTTTAACAATAGGGTGAATCGTGAAATTTACCTGAACTTCATCAAGGTTGACTCCATAGTCCTTCAGAATGGACAAAAAGAGATCAAGACTCTCATCACTTGGACGGTAATGCCCGCTGTATGGTGAGATAGACTGCAAAGTAAACACAACCAAGGATTAGATGCTAAACATTTTCAAGTGTGATTGTCCATGTTTAAAGTAATGCACAATCACAGATAGGAACTTAACCGTCTTCAAACTAGTCTATTACCAAATTATGTGAACAAAAAACAATATCATGATGTCAAGTTCAACGTGTAAAATAGAATGTGTCACAGCTTAGCAAACACAAAAGGATGGGCTTAATTCCAACGTTTATAGGCAGCCATTGCTAATCATAAAAAGGACCAAAAGGAAAATAATAGTTTTTCATCCTCATTGCTCTAAACCAATGGCCCATACCAAAATGTGACATGAAAGTTTGTATTCTTGTGTACTGTTTGTACAATACCCAAACGAAATGTTACACATCTGCACGGATAATATGCTCAAGATCCAAATCCACTGCAGCAGACATGTGCAGATCATGGATTCATGGTCATTCAAGTTGATGTTTATATGGGTTAGAGCAGAGCCCACTTAAAAGCCTAAAATAAAGCCTTACCCTATCCAGTGCTAAAGCATGCATCAGGCACTAAGCTCCACAAACCAAAAGGTGGCAACATATGGATATGCTTTCCCATCAGGAAATGAGAGGGAGACGAATGGAGATGGAGAAGGAACGGTTAAAAAAAATTAAGCATTATAGTATGACTAAGCAACAGAAGTTGACCTGAGAACTGAATGGAGCTTGACTGCATAAGTCAATGTTTCATATGAACATTGGATGGGCCTTTTTGAAGTGTGGAGTGAATGTGGTCTCTGATCTATGATGACCTGGTAGACCAATTTCTAATCCTAGATGTATTAAGACTTGTAATTTTACTTTTTGGATATAAGATAGTTCGTATAATATGGTGACCAAAAATGAATGGCTAATTGGGAAACACAATGAGTATGTGTTGTCGTTTGAAAGCAATAAATATGATTGTGCTTGCATCTCCAAAATTTGTATACCTTAAGAACTCCATCCTCTGCCATTAACCTTCCTGCAGCTAAAGTAGCTCCTCCAGCCAAAAAGCTAGAATGATGAAATAGTCCCTTCTTTTTCTGAAAGAGAGGAAGGTATAAGTAACAATAAATCAGGTTCCTCTGGAACAAACCAGATTAACAAAACATAGCAAAAAGGAACTGTACTCTTTGTTGGCTTTCTATCTTACCTCACCAGCATAGAGTTTCTTAGTAGTGCTCATCACAAAGATCATCTTGACACCTTTGTTTGTGTTAAGGAGAGTCCCTGTCTGTTTGTGGACAACTTTCCCTTCCTCAAAAACATACTCATAATTTTCTCTCTCTTGCTGAGAAAAATTTCACAGAAATAATTATTAAGAGAATCACATATGAATTGCAATCAGTACTAAAATACAGATGACCAAGATAATATGTATGTTTTGCTCATGGAAGCACATACAGGCCCGAGATACTTGATGCATTGTTGCCGAAGCTTTGACCTTGGGCATTCTTTGAGTTCGAGTTCTTTGCCATCTCCTATATCTAACCTGCAAAGAGAAGCAAACCTGAATCTTCAGCACCAAAGATTGGAATTCAAGCATCTTCCAATGTTTCACCGTTTCAACATCTAAATTGCAATCATTGAATCATTACAGACCTAAAAGTGCTGAAAGTTCTAACTTCTAAATACATCTTTGGGAGGAACAGACTAACCAATAGAAAAATGGTTGACCAGCATCAGTTTTGCACCACTCTTCGTAGTATAAATGCAAGCTGTGACCGTAACGGTGGCGTGGATCAATCTACACCAAGAAAAAAATATACAGCAAATTAAGATTAATTACTAAGATGCAAAAACAGAACATGCTTAAGATTGACGCAATTTAAGTTCATCAAAGAAGCAATATTTGGGGGGTTAGTGTGAACTACAGCTTCAATCCAGTGCTGAAAAGCCAATTTTTGAGCGTTGACATCTTTGGATAAACCCTTGCCAACCTGTGAAAGAGTTCAAACTCAATCAAGCATGAACCTTCATGTCATTTTCACAAACCAAATAAACCAAACAGTAACAAAACATTGTTCTTTTCTGTACATACAACAATGGTAAACTGAAATGATACAAATGAAGAAATTAATCATATAAATAAATACCTTGGAAGCATTAGAAACAACTCGATTCCAGCGAGAAGAAGCAGTTTCTGGCTTGGAGAAGTTGAAGAAGGAGATTGTGCTGCGATTCAGTCTAGCAAAATCTATAGCTTGCCACCTTCGAATCCATCAACAAAATTTCTCAGTTAATTAATCAATCTCAATTTTTACAAACCCAAAATTAAAACCTAAAATAACATATTTTATTCCACAAAAGGGGAAGTACTGGAGCACTTTTTGAATTTTAGCCCAATAATTTACCAAAACATACCATAGCTCCTCAGCGACGACGGCGGAGTCGGCTAACCTGCGCCGCGTCCGGTAACCCCTGTAGACCTTCTGCACCCGCAAGACCGCACTCGACTCCGTGTCCGGCGAG
>JAYMSW010003928.1:0-11584 GCA_036897725.1 Erodium texanum
AGTAAAGGGGGACGGGGAATGTCCAAAGGGTGCCCCCCCCCCCCCCCTGTAGCATGGAAACACAGGATTGAGATATACACTCTTGGTGGTGAAGGAGCATGGAGAAGCCTAGGAGAGTCCGTGCATTTTCCTTTTCGTTTAAATTTCAATGTTTTTGTGAATGGGATCCTTCATTGGGATTCATATTCTGGAGACCACTACTGTTTTTTCGACTTTGATTCAGAGCATTTTGGAGTAATCTCGGGACCTGAAAATAAAGAAATAGTATATTCATATAGGTGTTTGGGAGTTCTACGGGATTGTCTTTCGGTGTGCTATTACAATAATGCTCCCGAGGTGGAGATATGGCTTATGAGTGATTATGGTGTCAAGGAGTCCTGGGCAAAAGAATTTGTCATTTCCTTGGTTGGAGTCCTGACTCGGGTGATGGAGAATCCAATTTCTTGTGAACCTATAAAGATTCTGGACAGTGGTGATATCTTGGTGTTGCTTGGCAAGTGTGCTCTTGTGCTCTATGATGCAAAACTGAAATGCGTTCGAGTTCTATTCAATTATGGATCGACTTTTGAGGTAATTGCTCACACTCCGACATTCCTTTCACTCGAGAAAGTTGCAGAGGGAGAGCCTGCATTCCAAACTTTATGAAGATAGATATGCATGCCTTGTGCTTTGAGCAGTGAGTATCATATTAAATTTTCAGCTGGTATATTTCCATTCAATTACTAATTACTAATAGGAGTGGTTTAAGTCGTTGACATGCAGCTGACAAACCTCTTTCTGTTTCTTACTAGTAAAATGGTGCAGAGACTTCACCAACATATAACAGTACCAAAGTAACTCAGAGAGGATTTTCGAAGAAAATATATAAACAAATCCTCGCTCAGAAGAGGGATGGTATGATCTTTGCTTTTGATTGCTTTCTCTAAATGCTGTACATATGAGCGAACTTAATTTCTAGATTATGAACCAGTAGTGTCATATGTTGTTGCTCTATGGTCTTTAGCTTCCCCTGGTTACATCCGATCTGAATATGAATCACTAATGTCACAGATTTGACCTGTCATTCATTAATTAAAACTGTCATTAGAATTAGAACTTGCAGTAGAGTAAACTAATGCCTATATCAACTTTACAGATATCTCTGAAGCTGGCATATGTAATAATTTTAGGACACCTGGAAATTATGAAATACTAAATCATAACACAGAAACAACGCACGCTTAAAACATAAAAAGACTGACGTCATGTTCATACACTTTGTTGGTGGAGTTATGTATAATTTAAATATAACTTGGCAATATATCAACTATTAAATATTCACCCACACGCACACACTTATCACATATCTTTTTAGCCCTAAATGAAATCTGTAAACTGAAGCACAGAAAGGTTATATGACAGAATAAGAGTCAATAGGAACAACTCTGCATACATATATAATAAAGGGAAAGAAGATAGAGCTCCCTTCACTCCAATGCCCAAAAGAGAAAGGTAGCTACGTCTCCCTGGTCATGCAAACCTGTAAGCTGCGCTGCGCATAACTTTGTTGGAGCGCAGCTATAGGTATTCATGACCTAGCAGCCGTGGCCTACCCATCGCCTCCTTTCAGAATTGAAGTGAAAGGTGCTCTATTCAACTAACCCTAATACACTACTCTCATCTCATACACATTTTATCAGTTGCCACACATCTTGCTTGCTTGTTGTGAATTTGATGATGAGTTTGGTACTTGAGATGGCCTTATATAGGCTCCTAAATGAGTAGATACAATTGTCTAATGAGGAACCATTAGATTTTTATAATGTTAATAGTAAAAGAAAGCGATGATGTAAAAGAATAGCAGCTTTGCTTTAGAGACTGGGTACTTTCCTTTTCCAAAAGCAGGCAATTCAACAGACAGTGGTGGGGTGGAACGATGGTGCTGATGGATCCATCTCTGTCGCTTTCTTTACAACTTTCTACTTATGGAATATTATTGGATAATATCAATATATTATGAGCTTATTATGATTTTTTAAAAGCGGTAATTACTACTATTTCAAACATTGTATTATACTTGCTTTTTAATTTTCATGTGTCTTAATTTATAGTTCTATATTTCATTAATTTTCATATCCATTAGTTTTTACCTTAACTATTAAATTTTAGGTGATTTCATAGACTAATATTAAACTAATAAGATTGTCTATTGAAATGAAAGGTTTTTTTAAAAAAGAATTACATAAGGTCGTGATCACATTGTCACGTCATCTCAAATTTAATATTTTCGTTGATGTTTTTTTGTGTTACAATATCAAGGTTACTCTTAGACGATTTTTGAATATGAGGGTGATGGTTTTGATAGTTACCCTTTTTCTTGTTTATTTTTTGTTGATAAAACTTGTGTCTGGTTTTTTAGACCGAATTTCTGAAGCACCAATGTAATTGAAAAAATTAAACTATTTAATTATTACGTCTTTCCAATGTCATCTAATGTAGTGGTTCAGAGAGTTATATACTCTCTTAACCATCTGGATTCTGATGCGTCTGTCCAATTAGATATGTATTTATTATTTTGTCTGTATGTTTATTGTGTTATCAAATCTATTTTGATTAAAAAATATTATGTCAATGGAAACTAAATATTTCCGAATAAGTTAGTTCTGGCAATTTAATTTTGTGAATTTATAAATGAGATGTAATGAAAGGTTGTAAAGTGTAATTATGATTTAGAAAAGATAAAATAAAAGTTGAGTGGGCATAAATGTTTTAGTAGTATTATTACCGGGGCAATGGTGGATGAGGAATTTGGGACACGTGTTCCATTCGATTTGGTAGCCGTGTGATTGGGTGACTCCACGCATAAGTGGAAGCGGCATCAGAGAGTCATTCACGTTTTGAAACATTGGGGAATTTATTTATTTAAAGAGCCAATACACATAGGATTCTATGTATTTGTTTATTAATTTTAATTTATGCTCAACTTTATTCGGAAATGTCTCCTCATTTGCTTGGTTATTTGGTACCATACAAATTTAATAGGCTCAATAAAAGTATTGTTATTTTATGAATATTTTACCAAACAAAATATGTTCTCACAAAGGAATATACTCCTCACTATACTTCACAAACGGGATATTCCATAACGACTGATTCATTTACCAACAAGTTAGTTAGGTATAATTTTTTTTTTTTTTACTTAAATTAGCTGATCAGTTTGAGGTGTTATCTTTAATTTCCTGAATTGTTATCTGTAAATATTAATTCAGTTATAGACTATCAAATGTCTCTTCACAGGTTAGCTCAAAATTTTGAGTGGAGACTAGAGATAAAAGAATAACACGCCCCAAAAAATAATAACAACTCCACGTCAAATGAATACTCAATCTTTCATCGAAAAAGAAGAATACTTTTACGGCAACGTCAATGGTAACTTAGGGTTGGACTCATTACGGAAGACTGCGTGGAGTTGGTTTTCAATTATGGCATCAATGTTGACCCAAAAACAAGATTAATGGTAGCGATGTTGGTGTCGATGCTACGATTAAAAAATATATTTTTTATATAAAAAAATAACTTTTGCAAAACAAAATACATTTAAGAAAAAAAATCAGGTGTTACCATGTGGCCTGCTGTCGCCTCGGCGGCCGTGTCGATATTGGAGCACGAGTCGTAGCCTCGGCAACAAATCTAGCTCTACTGCTAGCCTAGCAGCGGAGCTGGCTGCAGCTGCCTCGAAACCAACAGTAAGGTTGGGGGTCTAGCAACAATGCAAGTCCCCTGTTAGTCTAGCCCTCAATCTATACCTATTCAACATATTAGAGTCCAACTTTGGCTTTAGTTGTTGAGGCGATGCAACCAAACTATTACGTCACTTATGAAGCTTGAAGAACAAACGTATTTTACTATTCCATGTAAGCGTTGGTTGTTAAGTGATGTAGTATATTAGGGAAAGCTTAACGTGGCATCGGCGATCAGGGGTAGCACTAATCGGCACTGGTGTTGGGTCAGCACCGTTGCTCTGCGGAGAGGCGATGCAAAATGCACGCGGACCAAGGGAGCTGTTGCGCTGGCATTGACAACAAGACGTCAATGGCCACGCATCGACCGATGCTGCGTCGTTTAACGGCCAACAATAACCAGTCAACAATGACCTATCAGAAGTTAAAATAAAAAAAAAAAGTAGACATTTTTAGGGTTTGGCAGTTATAAATACCCTAAACCCTCGTCCCTTCCACACCATTCGCCTATCCATCCTCACTGAACCCTCGTCTCTCAAACACAATGTGCCTATCCATTCTCACTCGCGGCATAACAAGTGCGACAAATAATATTGGATACTCGTGGTCTAATGACGAGGAGACTCGCCTCATAATGGCGTGGTTGCATGCCATGTCATGGGTCTGACAAGATTATTGGCACAATGTTTACCTCCGGTGCGTGGAACAAACATCGGCTGAGTGGAACGATCTTGAACGGACCGGGAAACAGTGCAAAGACTAGTGGAATCGGTGGAACGCACGAGTGAAAGACTATGAGTTGTGCTATCGTCACGTCTAAGCGATAGTGGACGTTGCAACTCACACTAAAGAAGAGCTCGAGGAGCTCGTGAATGGCGAGTACTCTTTCCACCACAATCGGGTCTTCACAAAGCATTGGTGGTGGCTCCTAGTTCGGTCTAGCCCGATGTAAGTTAACTGTTATATGTGATCCCGTAATGTTTTTTTTCTCCTTTTTTAATGTAATTTTCTTTTTGTTTTTAATAAAATAGTATTAAAAATTCTTGAGCACCAGTGCTAGCCGCCAGTGCATTAGCTTTGTTTTCCTACGACACCGATACCAATACCATGCCTGAACCCCAACAAATTTGACGTGATATAATTGGTACCGTTACATACCAAAATATTATAGCTTCATAAATAAATACTATTTTTTTTCTTTATCAGGATATTATTCAAATGGAAAAAGAGAGAAAATGATTCGAAACAAATAAAACATGGTAAGGAGTTGTACAAACTATAAAGAGATGCACGTCAAGAATTCATCATCATGAGAAAAGAATGGAACTATGGATGCTACAATAAATAGGTCCAATCATAACGACGACATATTTAGTGCAGCATCGCATGAGGTTATGTAGAAAGTTGCCGGTCGCTCCAATGGCATGTGGAGCACTTCAATCAAAAAATATCTTCTTGCACAAATATGAACCATACATGTTCAAAATCATCACCATAAAACTCGCTAGCTCTCATTTTGGTTGGGTTGGGCACAACTATATGAAATTACAATTATAGTATTTATAGCATTATTTAGATTAATAAAGGCAACACTTTCTTATTAACACAAGATATTTGATTTGGGGCTGGAGTTAAAGACATTAATGTAATAGGGCTCATATTTCGAAAAATCATGGGTTTTAAATATATTAGAAAATCATGATCTGGTTGACATTACATAAACTAAAATACATTAGCTTTATAAAATGTGAAATTAAGCGTTCCTGTCTAAAACAAGTCCCACAACGTACTAACTCTTCTTTTGTGCGTGTCCAATTCAGATTCGGAATCGGACATTCTTAATGTGTCCCTATCCTTAGGTTCGTAAGTTTGCTTGAAGTGTACCTCCCTCGCAGCGATCCTGTTAGACTCTAGTCGAGCCTTCTCTACTTCGAGGAACGCTCGAGCTTGAGCTCGCTCTTAACTTTGTTGGCGACTGATATGGGGTGCGGTTGAACGGGAGCTCGGTTGAAAGCGGGACATTTGACCCAAAGGTGGAGAGAAGGTGATTGGTTCCTAATCAGGTTCTATTGGATAAGTGGGAGGAATGGAGAAATGGAAGATAAGGAGCTGTTGGCCAAAAACACAGAGGAGAAACGAGAGGAATTGCAGAATGGAATTAATGGAGGAAGCGAAAGGCAAAGGAGAATTTAAAGGGGAGGAGAAATAGCCGTTTCCGTTGCTCTCGTCTTGCAACTGACCTCGCCACGGATGCGACGGTTCAACCGCGGATATACATCCCGTCGATAAGGTCGCCAAAAATTTTCGTTGATCCGTATAGCCAAGTGAAGAGCAATACAAGCTTCATGTACAAATGCAACTACAAAATAACAACAAAAATGTACGGTCCATTTTTGCAGAACATATTGATCAAAGACTTGCTAATTCATGCAAACATTCAGTTTCGTCTAAAAGGGGCTCTTGGATGACTTTGAGCGGCAGTTCTGGCCCTCCAATCTCGCTTCAAGCAGCTTTGCCTTCAACGTACTCTCCTTCACGCCACGAGCAGGACATTTTAGCAAAGATTCTGAATTTTCAAAATCCGGCGAGTTCAGTTTCGAAACCCATTGTTGCACTGGACTAGCATGGCCCATAACAAGTCTAGTTTGAGCAGAAGAATCCTCCAAGCCAGTGCTTTCCGGCTGAACTTTTTCACCTTCCAAAGACAGGGAATGGTTTCGGATCAAGTTCATCAGCACATGGTTTGAGTTGATCGCCCGAGCCCCAGCCTGTTTTCTCTTTCTTTCTTGTGAACCTTCCTGGATAGCCTCGCAGCCCTTGGGTGTCTTGGACTTTTCTTCTTCGACCTCTTGAAGCTTTGAAGTTTCTTGAGCCCCAGGCTTTGAATGTCCCTTGTTTTGTTTTCCATCTCTGCTCCTGTTCAGTTCAAAACAATGTGAATCACTACTATCAGAATCTTCTTCATCAGCTGCATCATCCCGAGGTGCACTCACTGCCTCATACAATGGAAAGGACTCTGAAGACTGCTGGCGCGAGCAACTTTCATTTAAACCCTTGTGGAGCATTGTTCCATTTTTGTTTGACCCAACAGATCGGTTAGCAAGAAGAAAGGTCTCAATGTCAAAACTTAACTTGTTCACAATCATGTTATTTTCTGATACATCATCTTTGACTTCTGCTTGCTTCACTTGCATCCGCTCATCAAGCCATGCTTCAGAAATATGGAGAATCAATCGATCACCATCAATTTGATCCTTTTCAGATTTCTGTCTCAATGACCTCACCTCTTGTTCATAGTCCCTTATTCCCTTAGCAAACTCATCACACAAGTTTTCCAACAAAACCCGTGCTTTTCTTTCTCTTTCGAGTTCTTTTAAAGCATTGGAGAACGAAGGTTTTATCTCCGAAAGCTCTCTAGCTAGCTTGCGGTGCAAGCTTTCTGAGCGTTCTCTCAGCTTCCTCTCATCTTCTAGCTCATCTCTTACTGACTGAACAGCAGCTTTCATCCGTTCTTGTTGCTTGTTCTTCCTCATCAGTTTTTCCTCAGCAACATGCTTCATCAACTCGTCCATTTCTTTCCTATCTTCTTGCTTCTCCTTTAGCAGTTTCCTAATTTGCGCCCGAGAGTGATCAAGTTCCATTTTCAGCGCTTTGATTAAAGATCTATTGGATGTGTGCTGTTCTTCCAAACTCCAGATCCGGTTAAGTACTTTGAGCAACTCCGTGGATGTCTTCAGATTATAACTTGAATCACCCATCCTACTCGAACTAGCAGGAGTCACAGCCAGATTGTAAGGTGCTACCTGTGAAGAACAATGCACATCTTTGTGAATTAATTAAATAAAAGATATCTATGTAAATATGCACAGCGTTATAAGGGTACAAATACTGACCTCCGTGGAGCTGCCATAACTTGCAGGAGATAGAGGTTGTAAGGCGTAGTCATTTCCTTGGGCATACTGATGGTGTTGCGTCACGGAAGTAGAAACATGCCTCCTAAAGTCATTTATACCTGTGGCCTGCAGTCAGATGCAGCATAAAGATTGGTCCCAGCGAAGTACAGAAAAGCTTCAGAACCATAATAATAACTATATAACAATTTATTTCACTTTTCTGATAGGCAACTAAATTGCAATTCTATATAGCAACCTCACCTTATGTCACAGGGTTGCAAAATTAAATTCTTACTTCAAATATGTTCAATGCCATATCTAGACCCATTCCGAACAATTTCGCTAATTCATGCATGTCCATGCATGTTATTGGAAATTTGATCCCAAGAAATTTCAAATATATTCAGAGCACCTGCAGTGCAAGCGAAAGCTTGTTTTTTGGCTCTTTCACCTAACTTTCGACTGATCAGTCGGAAGTTCTCTTAGGCGGAAGTGAGTTCGCACGCGGATTAGTCGGAAAGATACTCTTTCGACTGACTTTCGATTAATTAGTCGGAAGTTAGGCGGAAGAAACATGGTGGAACCAGTAAAATTGTGACACATGGCCAAGTTCTTTTAATTAGTCTTTGTTTATTTTATTTGTAGATCGAAATGAATATTCTGAAAACAATAAAAAAAATGCATTTTGAATTAAATAATAGTCAAACTGGGTATTCGATTAAAGCTTCCGCCTAATCAGATGAATCATGAATCCCCACTGTGAGATAGCTTTAGCCTAATCAGACGAAAGTCCGGTTTTTAATGTTTTTTATTCAACATTCTACTAAAGCTTCCACCTAATTAGTGGATTTGCATTGTGGATGCTCTCATATGGTCATTACATATGACGATACAGTTAACCAAATTTGTTTGTCCAACTGATCAAGCACTTGTCCAAGTCCCAACAACGGTACTTCAGTCCTTACTTATTCCTTCCCAACTTCTATTGGGCTTTTTTCTATCCCGTCCTTTGGACCTCTCTCTCTATGTTCAGCCCTTGTTGGGCCTCTCTCAAGGTGAGGGTCACAACAAAAAATCTAGAGCTCTCCTCTACATAGGAGCCCATACTTAATACATTAATCTAAAGGTGCTCTCTTGCTTCTACATAAGCAAGGTCTTGAGACCAAATGCTTGCCCATTGGACTAGCAAACACAAAACCAAAAGCCAAATTACTATCTAAGTGGCACGCTTAACAAATTAAAGCCTCAGAATAGATTCATTAGTAAACTGAACTACTGATGGTATTTTTATACAAGCTCAAACAGACTCGGTAAGGAAATGAAAGTAGAGGACAAAAGTGACAAATGGCTACAAAGGTCAAATGTGGAAAAAGATGAGCTATTGCTATGTTGATTAGGCTACTACGAATTAGGAATTATGTGCATTTGGTCATGGAGCTAGCTAGTTTAGGCCACCCAAAGACTTTTGCTCATCAACTTAACCCCATTTATAACATCACCATAGAACATGACAAGTAAATAGAGAAAATAAATTAGCAAAAAGCAGGAGATATTAAAAACCAACCAAAATCAACAATAAAGACAAGAAACCAGAGAAGAGAATTACTGTCTGAAACAGAACCTAATTCAAGGGATTGAGCAATACAAAATGATATAACATAGAATCTAGGCATTGATGTATAATCTTTCCAAGCATAAGAACCTCATTAAGCCAACAAATGAATACAACTCAAAATGGCCAACAACAGAAGGTGAAGAAAGGATCTTCACTCTGGACACAACACAAACAGACAAGCCTTGTAAAATGACACAGCTTATCAGAAAATCCATAAATTAAAGCAAGCAAAAACTACTCCTATACTAAGTATAGCTTCAAGAACAAAAAAAATGATTGCTTCATTGATATTTCACAACTAACCCATAAATTCAAAGGAAAAGCATATGAAGAAGAGCACAAAACAAACTAGAAACTAAAGCAAGTAAAACACAGATGACAAGATCGCCAGAATTTCACAATAAAGGGAGGTGAAGAAATGAACCCATCAAGAAATCAAAGCAAATAAAACCCCACATTAAGCAAATGAGTAGTATCACTCAAAAGGGCAAACCTTTTGATTCACTAACAATAAACCCACAAGAAAAGAAAATGAACAAGAGCACAAAATTAACCAAAAATCAAAGCAAATGAAAACCTACTTTACCAAATGTAATAAAAATAAAAATAAAAGCTTGAACCTTTGCTCAGTTGAGAACCATCCAAGAAGAAGAGATGTACCTGATAAGCAGCAGGGGGGCTATCAGGAGGATCGACCAAGTGTTCATGACCCTTGTCCTTGTTGTGGAGGTGCTGGTGGTGGCGAGGCCTGGAGCCACCACCTGAGCCCTTGTTCATCTTATGAAGAGGGAGGTGGTTTTGGGGCTGAATCTCCCAGAGATTGGCACAGAGCTTCCTAGCAGAGGCTGATGTGGAAGCAGGAGGAACAGTGAGAAACTCTGGAGCGGTGGTGGTGTTAGCATCCGGAGATGAGAGCTCAAGCCTCCAAGTTGGTGAAGGAGTGCAAGGACCTCCTCCTCCTCTATTCCCTACCAGAAACTTTTGTCTCAACTTTTTCCCCATAAGTTCCTGCTTTGTGGCTCCTCTGTCTCCACCTTTTCCTCCTTCCATTTTCTTTCAATTTTTTTTGCAGACTAAGCACACTTTGTCCCCTTCTCTCTTCTCTTCTCCCACTTCCTAAATTCAAAATTCAATCTTTTTTTTCCCTCTCCTAGAGCTTGTGAATTCAAGGTCAGGGTCTTGCTTGGCTTGCTTCTCTATAGTCCCAAAACACAGCTTCTGAGTTTTGGTGGATCCACTGTGAGTCTGCGGCTCTGAATCCTTACATTTACCCCAAATGATCTCCACTCTCTCAGGTCCCACCAAGTTAACTTTTGTTTTCCTTTTCTCTTTTTTAATATGCATGAGCTGATTTTAAAACAATCCATTTTATTTCAAATTGTTTGCATCAAGTTTCATTAGATTTTTCAGAATTCAAAATACTTTATAAAGATGAGAAACTTAGTTACATTTTTTTTGTTGAAATAGTTAATATTTTTGTTTGAAATAAACACTTAGTTACATTTGCTAAGTTGAACTTTTACACCACATGAACAAATAGGAGAAAGAAATTGAGTAGTTGACTGAAAATATTAAAGAAATAGTAGAACTCAGCTTTTGATTGTTGTAACTGAACTCAACATGGATTTTTTTAATGTGGATAAATGATTTGAAGACTCTTTTCTGCTACTTTGATGCATTGTTTGAAGATGAGATCAAAAGCAAATCTTCTTTGTTCTTTCTTATTTGATGTTGGGAACAGAAAAAAGAACATGCCAAAGCCATTATTGACCTTAAACCATGCGGCTTAAGGGTCCATTTACCCATAGGACACATGGTCTCTTCCTGTGTTTACTAACTAGTAGCCTTGAGATTCATTACTTGCAGGACATGAAGCCTACTGTTATGTTAGGCCATTCAAACCTATGCAAGGACCTTCTGACACATCAACAACTCAACTACACCTACAGCTATACTCAATCTCCAACAACACATCACATTATTTCATCCACACTCATTTTATCTTCAATTTTGAAGATAAGTTAGATACTTTCATTTATTGGTGTAATTGTATATTGATTGGACTTGAACTCCACGTCATTTAAACTGTTCATTTATACAGACACTTCACAGGAGAGCATGTACAGCGGAGTCTGATGGCAGCTTCTAATAATAGTTTCTGATAGCGGTTATGTTTGTTATTTGACAAATGAAACAGGTCAGTCCACAGTGGTAGCGTTTGATGGCAACTTCTAATGGCTGTTAATTCTGTTTTTACTGTTCAAAATTTGAATCTGTTCATTTAATTTAATTCAATTTATTTAATTATTTTAAACAACTACTTTATTAATAAAACTTAAAATTACATTAAAAAAAAC
>JAYMSW010003929.1:0-11582 GCA_036897725.1 Erodium texanum
AAAAATCGGCTAGCCGACTGATGCCCCCGATTTGGCCAAATCGGAACGGTAGAGTCGATTTCAGCGCCTAGGCGGGCGCCTCAAAGAGTTTTTTACAACCCTGAGAGATTACATTTGGTAATTGGTATTCCCAATTTCTTCCAAAATTTGGAAACATAAGACATTATTTTTCAAAGTGAGGTTTTAACCTCTTTTCTCAACCGTCTTTTGACCGACTGCTAGGGGGATTTATCAAGACTAACGTTCTGTTGCCTAACCGCCTAACTCCGATCATTTTGTATTATATATATTTCACAAAAAAACAAAAACTGTGTTCAATAAACTTTGTTCGATTTAAGATTTGTTATTTTCTATATAACAGCCAAGCTTATTCTTCCATCTGGAAACTGAGTTCTTTCGGTGGTATTGATTGATCGACACAAACAGAAGCTCAATGCAAAAACCTAAACTGTGTTTGAAATTTTATTATATTTTAAAAAAGAAAAGAAAACAAATCAGAAACCAAAAACACAGTTTTGAAATGTAGGGAAAGCCATCGCCTTGAACTGCAAAGAGAAGAGCAGCAAGGCGGCTGAGCGTCCCTCGATTGCTAATATGCGCCCATCACACGGATAAACGTGCGCCACGAATAATTAACCTCTCTCGTGGAATACCACGCCACCCCTATCTCAAGAGGTAAAGCGCTCGGCCTTGGGCACTTCTTCTTCTTCCTCCGACTTCCTCTTTTATAGTCTTCACTCCTAACCCTAGACCTCTCTTTCCTTCTTTACCCCTTATTTACTCTCTTATCCTTGTAGGCCTTTGGACAGATCAGCCCATTAACTCTTTCAGCCCATACCCTATTGGACCAAACTGAGCCTAATGATCAGGAGTTCGAGTCACACAGTATCAAACTTAACCTTCAAAAAGCACCATGTAGGAGCAGTTACTTGACTATTCAAAGCTACAATTTTACATCAGTAGAAACCTTAAACTCATTTACAATGAAGCTCAACTTCACCTGCTATCTTCAGCCTCAATAGAGTCATCTTCTTCTTGAAACTCACTCGCTTAACAGGCACTGTGATGGAGTATAGAGTCCCTCCCTCTATCTTTTCATGTGAGTCTATCTCTTCCATAGTGCCATTTGGTGCGATCACCGCTATAGTCCTTCAACAACACCTACATGATGTATGAAAATAATAGAGGAATGAATCATAAAGTGCTACTGTTTGTTTTCTTCAAAAGTCTAAGTAGAAAATTCGTATTATTTTTCAGGAATCAACAGATTACCGATCAATAACCTAAAGCAATACGTAAATATATTCACAATTCTAGAGACAATGAGGCATGATGGAATGCTTAACATGCAAACTATTATAAAAATTTCTAGTCAACAACACAATTAACGACATTATCAGAAGAATTTGATTTATGTCCGAACTTGGTAAAAATTTCTATTATATTTTTCAGCTACTACAAAACTTATTTTTATAATAAGAAACAGTTATTTCACCATGCATTAGTGTAAAAATAAGATACAACATTTTGATTTTAATGTGTACGATATAACATCACCTCTCAAATAGGTCTAATAAGAGTCACTTCAAATTCAATAAATTCAAAGGTTGAAGCATGATATTTCAGTAATTTAAATCTCTTTAGATGTAGATGAGAAAGATAGGTATTAAAATGAGTCAAAGAATCTGTATCCTCACCGCAAAATGAGTCATTATGTGCCGAGGTTCGTCCAGCCAGAGGTTTGGAAGGCAGTAAAGGCCATGGCACCTGGAAAGTCACCAGGCCTAAATGGGTTTAACCCGGCATTCTTTCAAAAACATTGGGACGTGGTAAAGGTGGTCCAAGAATTTTTTGTTTCAGGTGCTCTCCCAGACAATATTAATAAGACAAACATAGTATTGATTCCCAAGAAGAAGACTGTCCAAACTCTGGGTGATCTCAGACCCATATCCCTCTGTAATGTGCTTTTCAAAGTGATCTCGAAAGTCATGGCGAACTAAGTAAAAGGGCTTCTGAGTCACGTAATATCTAAGACTCAAAATGCATTTGTTTCTGGTCGTCTGATAATTGATAATGTTATAATTGCGGGAGAGGTACTACATTATTTGAAGCATAAATCACAGGGTAATCAAGGTTTTATGGCGTTGAACCTCGACATGAGCAAAGCCTATGATCGTGTTGAATGGGAGTATTTGTATGCGATACTTAGCCGTATGGGGTTTAATGAGCACTGGATTATGTTGATTCATCGGAGCCTTGAGACAATCGAATATTCAATTGTGTCAGAAGGACAGAGATTTGGGCCCATTGACCCATCCCAGGGGCTAAGGCAGGGTGATCCTCTCTCCCCTTATCTTTTTATTTGATGTGTCGAAGGCCTTTCCCGTATGATTTCTAGATATGGGGCTGCGGGTTGGATTCATGGGTGTAGAGTAGCGAGAGGGTATCCGTCTATATCTCATATGCTCTTGGCAGATGATAGTTATGTTTTCTGCAGGGCAAACTCTCATGAAGCTAGTACAGTTCAATCCCTTTTAAATAAGTTTGAGAAGACTTCGGGTCAGAAAGTTAATCAAGCTAATTCATCTATCTTTTTCAGCTCAAATACTAGTCCGGAACTCCGATAATTTATATGCACTCAACTGGGGATGCAAATTACAGATAGCTCGGCTCACTATCTGGGCCTACCGGCTCTATTAAGACAGAGTAAGAAATTAGCCTCTCGTTCATGAAAGACCGTATTGTACGCTGGATATAGCAATGGGACGATAAGATTTTGTCTCGAGCTAGAAAGAAGATATTATTGAAGACGGATACAAGTCTTGCCTAATTATGCTATGGGGGTGTACCTCTTTGGAGAGACTGATGGCCCGGTTTTGGTGGACTCAGAGTAAAGCCCAAAGTCGGGGAATGTTTGGATGCGCTGGTCTCGCATGTACGCACATACACACATGGGAGGACTGGGGTTGAAACATGTTCATGACTTTAATTTGGCACTTTTGGGCAAGCAGGGCTGGAGATTGCTTACCCAAGAAGACAGTTTGGTGGCACAGATCTTTAAAAGTCGATATTATCCGACAGGGAATTTTCTAAATGCATCCATAGGAAATAATCCTAGTTACATTTGGCTAAGCATATTGGCATCACAGAGTATAGTACAGAGTGGGGCTCGGCGCAAAATTGCCAATGGTGTCCATACTTTGGTCCTTCACGACCCTTGGCTCCCGACGGACACAGGTCTTGTGACTTCGGATCACCCAATGTTAGAAGGAGCCACCGTCCTCTCGTTGATGTTACCGAACAGAGTAGATTGGGACCAAGAGATCCTGCAAGAAGCGTTTGAGGAGGAGGAACGTATATGGTATTGTAGAAGGAGCCACCCAATCTTATTCGTTCACTCCCTCTCGGCAGATTGGAGGACCAAGATGGTTGGTATTGGAGATTTGATCAATCGGGAGAGTATATGGTATGTAATACTTATTGAGAATTACAAGTGAGATTGAATAGGTGGTCTCCGACTTTTGAGCATCGTTATTGGAAAAAGTTGTGGAAAATACATGCCCCCCTTAAGATGATTGATTTTTTTATGGCGAGCACTATCGGAATGTCTACCTACATTGCTTCAACTTCGACTCCTTCAGGTCCCAATTGACACAGCTCGTCAGTATTGTAGTGATGAAGAATCCGGACTTCATGTATTACTTATTTGTCCTATGGCGGCATCTGTGTGGTCCCAAACCAATTTTGGTGAATGCATGAACTCATTTCTTGATATAAGGACTTGGTGGTGGTCCCTTCTTGATTCACGAACCTTGGATGATTGTGGGCATATTGCTGCTATTTGCTGGAGTATATGGAAGTCCTGCAATAAATTGTGTTGGTCCCAACGCTCGTGGACAGTGCCCATAATACTTCAATATGCTTCACGCCAGTTACTGGAATGGAGAGGTGCTCAAGCCAGGCGTGATACACAGATTTCATAGCCCAGACCATAATACATCAGTCATTGGCAGCCACCACCTATATCTCGCATAAAGATAAATACAGATGGAGTGCAATTCTTAGCAACCAAGGAGGGTGGTATCGGTTTGATATGTAGGGACGATATGGGACATTTTATTGATGCTCAATGCCGGGTGATTTAGGGCATTACTCAGTCGGACTTGATTGAGGCCATTGGGATAAGAGAAGCTCTAGGTGATACGGAAAGGCTGCGTTCAAGCTGACACTGAACCTGACGGTCAGAGTATAGTTCAGGTCCTCAATATTATCAACGATTGTAGGTTACTATTAAGGGAGTGTCCATTAGTACCTATATCTTTTGTTCGACGATCAGCGAATCATGCAGCTCATTGGTTAGCCAAGGTGGCTCATTCTCACCCTGATCCGTCATTGTGTGATTATAGCATTCCTACTAGATTGCATCAAATTATTGTAACATATTGCTTTCAGTAATAAGAGATAGTCAGAAAAAAAGATAGGCATTAAAAAAACAATTAGTATCATTTTAAAGTATAAAACAAATTATTTTTTTTTGATATAAAAGTTGTCATCAATTTTATATATAAACAAAATATATACATACTATCTGTTGGACGTTCAAGGAAAAAGCCTTTACAATCTAGACTTGGTGGAAATAGAATTCATGCAGTCAGCTTCTCACAAAGCATAGCTCGCGTACCGTTTATAGTCTAGATATAACTGAAAGGACTGGGCGCTTTGGATGCGCATCTAAACATATAAAAAACTGATACTAACTAGCCGACGCTGGCACAAAATTAGTCGACACTGACAACTTATTGACTAACAAACATAACTAAACAAACAACTAGCTAAAAAAACACGAACGAAAACGATCCGGAAACAGATACGAACCACCGATCTCTAGCGTGCCTCAGAAACTAGGAAGCGTGGCAACCAAACCAGCTCTATGGTGAATCTGGTTGTCCAGTACGAAACTAAACGACCGGACAGAGCAATCAACGGGCGCCGACCATGGGGAATACGATCTCCATTTGATAGAGACCAGACGGGCCAACTTGGGACAGAGGCGAGACGGAGGGTGGTTGGGCTGGCGACGGAGGGTAGTTGGGTTGTCGGTGGAGATAATAACTCTGTTGGAGGACTAATATCTACGTGAGTACCGTCAATGAGAGGGGAGAGGAGAGAGCACGATAGTTTTCTCCCCCTACAATAACTGATATCCTAAGGTTTTTCTAAAGAGAAAACGCGACGGTAGGAATAGGGTTAAGTATAAAACAATTAAAAATCACATATGCTACAAATATAAAAACAATTCTATAATTTGTGACCCGTCAATTCGCAATTGAATGATGACATATGTTCTAAAATGATGGAACACGAGACAAAACCTTAACTATTTTATTGATGACTTGATTGTCACTTTTTACATTTTCCTTCCAAATTAACCAAAGAACAAGAAGACCGCGAAAGCTAGCACTCCCTACACCCGTCAATGCTACTTTAATTTGTCCAAACTGAGTCACGCACGCCACTAATTAACCTCATTTCATGTATTCATTCTAAATACTTATGATCCTAATCATCTAAACTCTCTTCTAATTATTCTCCCTCTCTTAACCAAAACCACACAACCTAAAGATAAATGGTAGCCATTAGGCATAAGAGAATGGATAGAACAATTCGGACGGCACGATCCCAAGCAATGTGTGACGATGAAGAACCGCTTGTGACCATCCGCACAGCCGATGCCGGAGCGGGAGCCGGAGCCGGAGCCGGAGGAAGCTCTCGCACGGGGACGGCAATCTTGAGACCACTCCAGCAATAGCCTCCGCCGGAGATGAAGTAGTATGTTTTGGGTTGAGTGAGGTTGAACACGTCCCGACCGGCCCCTCCTGTGACGTTCTTTATGAAGTTTGTGCCTATGCAATCCTCGTAACTTGTCTTGTTCACCTCAAGAACGCTGTAAGCGTGCTTATTGCTTTCGTACCAAAATCCTGTCCCAAATTTAGTATCAGGTCATTTGTTCATATATACGATTGTTACTGATAAACAAATAATGTACATGTGTACGTACCAATCCAGTTACCGACATAGAAAGGTTGGTCGGAGGCCCACTGAGTGAAGTTGATGTAGTTTGGAGCCCATCCTTGCCAAGAATTCCCTACCTTAATCAGCTTTGCATCTCCTCTTTGACCCATCATCGCGGTTACGATCATTGCCATCGCCATGGTCGTTGTCATCAACCTCACAAAAACACGTCCCTCCATTGATGATCACTACACAATCTCCAAGCTAGTCTCTGAAAATGGTGTGTATAAATCTAGGGTTTGCAATATTGCTTACTGGATATGCATTCATGCATGTACATATATATATATGTATATATACGGTGATGAGCAAGCGAAAGAGACTCGTTTCTTGCATGTCATGGCAAGGCCAAGTGCATGGCTCTACCTTTATTCTCGTGATCTCAAATCTTGCCTGATTTTGTTGTTTCTACGTGTTCTTTATTTATGGGTTTGCTCGAGTTTAATTGATTATGTTGACTGATGTTTTAGAATTAAATCATATTTTATCTATTTCATATTACGTTCGAAACTGATTTATTGTGGTGCATATTGCTCGAGATGTGATATAAAAATCATATTTATTTGACATAAAACAGCCGTTTATTTCGGAAATTAACTTATGGTTGAACTTGAACATGTGCACATGCTGTCTTTTTTGGACAATTTTGCATCTCATCTCTTGCTATGTCTGATTCCGACCCACCACATTTTACTTATCCTCTCATGTTCTTTTGTTTTTTTTCTTTAATAAAAGGACAGTCATCTTCTTCAAATTGAAACATGTAAATTTTTGGAAGTTTATTATTATTTACTCTATTAATCTATGAAAAAAATGATTAGATAAATTATTGAATCTCTACGTGATTACCATATATAGTTCACACCACTCGGCATTAGGAACTTTTAAAAATATAAAGTCATTGGTTTTAATTTACATATATGTAATATTAACATTATACTCACGTCCACTTTTTATTTATACATATTCACTCAAATTCATTTTTCGTGACATAAACAACCATCAACCTTTCATAAACCTCCAAATAAAAAACTTTTGACTTCCATTAAAAATGATTAACTCTATTAACCATAGCATGTAAAAATAGCTATTGTAGTTAACTACAATAGTTACTGTTCCATTCAAAATGGATAGAAAATGAGTTTTTTTTTATAAGTTTATGAAAAATAGAAAGGTGTATCGTTACGAAATGTCACTTTAAACAAATATGTATTAATGAAAGGTTGACATGGACATATAATTGCTTCTAATGGCTACTCACATCTCTTTCTAAAGATGGTCATTAGGTGGGTGAGATTACATGGTAAGTTGTCTATAGAGGAGTGATTAAAAAGGGTAAAAATAGATCAACTCATCCATCATATTTCAATTAATCAAATACTTAATAACTAACACAAAGAAAATGAAATTTGTATAACTCCCTTGTGAACATAGCTGAATTTAAAATCTCATATAAATATGCATATATTAAAAGAGTGAGATCACCAAATAATATACATGAGTTGAAGATAAATATCAATATTTATTTATTTATCATAATCAAGACTCACATGTGACATGACGTTTTTGAATAAAAATATGGTATATGAAGGAGCCCTTTATTAAGACAAGTTTAGAAAGAATGTTTAAGGAGTTGGTATGAGTTGAATGATACTAATCAATCAAACATTTGCAATAAATTTCATTTGCCCTACCAAAATCAATGGATTAGAGTTGATGTAGTTTAATTATTCAAACAATAAAGTTTTTCACTTTATAAAATGATCATTGTAAATCCGAATCTTCAAATCAATCAATATAGTCAAAGCCAAGACCAAATCATCAGTGAAACACCACATAATACTTGTCCAGGAAAGCAACCACTTGCCAAGAATCAGCAGCACGTGCCAAAGCCGTTGCTGTTACTCATAATTCCCTGAATCAGTGCCCAATTTCTCGGTAGACAAAACACAACCCCACATGATCCAACAACTATCTTCCACTACAAAAAGTACACCCAGATGAATCAACCTGTTTTTCAAGTTTCTCCATTAATTTAGCTTCTTCAACACAATCACCATCACAACTCCAAATCCAAAACACCACTTGTCTTGCCATTGCCAACCAATTTCAGGACAACAAAACAACAAGAATAACATAAGCACAACACAAACTCAATTTTAGTTTCTCAAATTGGCTCTCCTAAATGACTCTAATGCTGGTCTCTTCCCATGTTTGGTTCTTGATTTGATTACCAGAAGCGAACAAAGGCATCCCACACAGCACCAATGGCGAAAACAGCAGGCAACACAAAGCGGCCTCTGTAAGATTCAGCAGAGCTGGTGATTGGAGAGGCCTTGGGAGGAGGAGGGAGGTTCTCAACATGGATTGCTAGCTTCATGCCTCCATAGCAAAACCCTTTCCCACTGATGAAGTAGTAGTTGCGTGTCACATTCAGTGGAACCACGTCTCTTCCTGCTCCAGTTGTCCAGTTGTGAAGGAAATGGTCTGAGTTGCAGGTCTCATAGTCTGTCTTGTTCACCTCTAGCACGTTCATCTGGTTCCTGTCATACACAAAAACTAGGAGGGAAATGGGATAGAGTTAGTAACAATACTTAATCTTGGTTTTGACATAAGATGGTTTTCAATGTTATTGAACATGTACAAAGAAATTAGATTTGAGTTTCATAGATGCCTAATGGGGTTGAGTTATTTGATTAGGAGGTTGCATGCACGTGGTATTTGTAGTTCAGCAACAAAAGATGAAGACAATGAGTTTGTAGAACGTGATGAACGCATGACAAAGTGGTCAATGAAACCTAAGCGTGTGCAATGTTACAGTCCATAAAGGATCAACTGAGATACAGCTCAAAGAATGATGTTAAGGCTTGCAAGAACAACCAGATCTACATACTAGCACCAACAATAGCCAAAAACCGCTTAATATGTAGGCAAGGGTCTCTTAAACTGTACTGCATGACTTGAGCTTTAACTACATTTGTTCTACCAGATGAGAACTATTGGAAATTTCAGATCAGGTGAGCTCTAAACTAAAAATTTGCTGCAGATGATGAGCTCAGACAAGCACAACTTATGCTGCAAATTAAAATGAGAGATATGTGTGAAAAGAACTTATTCTTGACGTCAAAAGATAGAACTTAGCATAAGGTATAGAGGCTGCATGAAATGGTGAAGAAGATTCTTCTACTGCTTCTAATCTAAATGCTTCACACTTTGGCTGAAATTGATAGGTCATGGCTCACTTGAACTCATTGTATCTAGTACTTCTAATTGAGGGGAATGGGAATTGAGATCTATGGCACCTCCTCATTAAAGACAATCCTTAGTTCTTGAGGCTACAGGAGAAAGGACAAGTCAGCTCAACAAAATGTCCAGCATTTGAGCAACACTAGTTGAAACTGAGATAACACTACTTAAACCAGCCATTTAATGACTCCTAATACTAAATCTCAGTGATAAGGAATTGAGTTCCCATACATTAAGCCAACTAACACTGAGAGAGAAATCCAGCAAAATGAGATAAAAATCAGTTCTTTTCCTGACTAACAATCACATAATAAAGTTCAAAGTAATTCATAGCTTTCCATTTCCTATATTCCCCAAACAGAAACCCAACTAAGCTGATTAGCAGAAACATTAGGAAAAGACAAGTACATACAAGAACCAAAATGGCAAAACAGGAAAGAGAGTAAAGATCCCAACTTTATTTTCCAGTGAAATCCTGTACATTTCAGAAACTATCACCGTGAACAGATCCGATCTGAACCCAAGTGTTTCTTACAGACCCAGTACAGAAACCAAGCAAATACCCAAGAAAGAAGCAGAATTAGAGAGCAGATCTGAAGGGTATGAGTCTACTTACAGAGCCAGTCACCATTGTAGAAGTGCTTGTCCTTGGCCCAAATGGTGTAGTTGACATTGGAGGTCCAACCCATGTTGGCCCCCACCGTCCACCGCGTAGCCTCCACTTCCGGGACCAGCACCACCGCAACGAGTGCCAGCACCGCCGCCGGAAACCACAACCCAGCTCTAACTGCCCCCATTGACAACTCTGTTTCTCGAGAAACCTCTCTCTGTTTCTTTTGTGTGGGCTTAATTGGTTTTCTCTTAGCAGCTTTGTCTGTTTATATGCACGTTCCTTTGGCCTTATCTACAGGGTGGTTACTTTCTAGATCTACAAGTAATATTGATTATGGTTAATTAATTGTTATTTTATTTTCAAATTTTTGGATTATGAACGATTAGTACCGATAACAAGTTAATTAAAAAACAGAGTATGCGGAGATTGCTCAGTAGACAAAGTTCAAGATTTCCAGCTCCTCTTGTCTCCCATAGAATAAAATACATAACAATGCAGAAACTCTTTAGGTGCTTATTGAATATTGTTGTGTTGTGTTAATGAACTGTTAGTTACAGTTAATATTACTTTTTTTTTCAGCTGCTTTTCACTTTAATCTGAGAATCTAGAGAATCTACAGTTTTCAGTTGGAAAATCTGAGAAAGCTGTTAAATGCATAGGTTTAGAGGTTGGAACTTGAATCACTTTTCTTTACCTTATTTTTATTTAACTTGATTCCAATTTGAAAGATTTATGTTCAGTATATGGGAATAAATTTAATTGAAACATTTTTTTTCTTTTCCAACCTTCGTACTTTTATCTTATTTCTCTTGAATAACATCTTCATACACTAAAGACTGGAGATTTAGGGGAAACAAATCTTCCATTCGAACCATGTCTACAAAAGTAAGAGCAAAACACGCTAATGTGTGTGCCGCTATATTTGC
The DNA here is from genome assembly GCA_036897725.1 of Erodium texanum. Lineage (NCBI taxonomy): Eukaryota > Viridiplantae > Streptophyta > Magnoliopsida > Geraniales > Geraniaceae > Erodium > Erodium texanum. The sequence continues at coordinate 10,858 of JAYMSW010003929.1, forward strand.
CGTTTGCCTAACAAAACGAATAATCGAATCAAGAATATTTCTAAGGATTGACTTACAATCCAAGGCCAAAGTTCCCGGGTCTTGAATTGACGGCATGTTGGCTGTTGATGAGGTGACACGTCGTTTGACTGCCAGGTTCAGATTCCACTCCTGGCCAAACGACATGTTGGTGTTGATGAGGTGACACGCCGTTTGGCTGTTCGATTCAAATTCCACTCCTGACCAACTCTTGTTGTGAACCCATCTTAGCACTTCCCTGATGCAGATAAGCTTCGCTATTGTTGGATGAAAGCTCCTTGGCCGAAGCCAGCTACATGTGTAGAGGACAACACTATGTTCGTCCGTCTGATCATGTTGGGACCTGTAACTCCCTCCCTCCCACAGGCTCATCTATATTTATTTTGGTTCGGCCACTACTGGGTTTTGTCCAGCACTCTGGACTTGGGCTAGGGGCTTGATTGATTTGCAAGCGGACTTGCGCTTGTGACTAGGTTATGAGCTCCGACACAGCTTGCCTTTTGATCATCTCCGTGAAGGACTTCGGACAGGAAAGCAACGAATAAAACAATAAAATATTCCCAAAGTCCTAACCTCGGATCCATGTGATTCGATTAACCAACTAGCAGAAGGAATCAAAAACGATACATCTTGTCGTTTCTAGCCTGGTTCGAGACGAGGACCTTTGGTATCACGCTTCTGTGCGCACGATAGAGAAGTCTCCAACG
>JAYMSW010003930.1:0-11581 GCA_036897725.1 Erodium texanum
TGTCAACCCTATAACTTAGTGAGAATATCTGTAAAAATAAAAGAATTTAATAATATATATATATCCTTATTTCACTTTCTCTAGTAATATGTCAACCCTATAACTTAGTGAGAATATCTGTAAAAATAAAAGAATTTAATAATAAAACTGAATTTTAAAAATACTGAATCGAACACTTGTCCAAGGAGATGTTGTTATTCTGCTACATGCGAATTGACATGCACATGAAAACCTATAAATGACAAATTTGTCATTTGCTATAAATTAATAAAACGGATTTTGTGGCCTTACCGACACGAACCAATTGTCCTAAGGTTCCACCAAATGACAAATCGATCAAAGGCTTGTTGATTCATAGAGATGTAAAAGATTTTGCATTATTTGGAACCTATAAAAATTTAATTTTTATACTTATTCATTTTTTGTCGACTTAATTAACAAGTTTCATACAAATAAATATTATCTAAATACATGCAATTATTTGCTAAATTAATAATAGGATAGCATGTGCTTTCAAAAATAATAATAATAAATAATCGGATAGTATGTGTCTAATTTTTTTATTATGTATTGTTTTTTTATTATCGTGAAAAGTAAAAAAAAAAATAGTGTTGATATATTTCAACATTTTTTTGCTGATTTAACAAAAACATACGAAAGAGGAGTTTGATACAACAATCTTGTCCTCATAAGCACACTCTTAATATTCATGTTTGATTTTAAGAATTTATAGAAGAAAAAAATTGTTAATTACTTACATCGTTAAGAGAACTATTATTTAGGAAATCCATATAGTTTTTTTCAACGTAAAAATGTCTGTTGCAATGAGCTTATATAGAACTAACCAGTAACTTCAGATTGACCATTTATTTTAGCTTGACTTATATAATACATGTGAGCACTCGTATTTATATTACTCAATTAGGTTTTAGACAACATATGTATACAACAAGTTGGAGATATCATATACTCCAAATAAGAACAACGCAATATGTCTGTAAGTTTAAGAGTTGTACCTACTTAATTATCAACAGTTTAATTATTCCATGTAAGATTGAGTTCACATGTGTAGAATTAACACAAGAAGTGTGCAGTCATGTGGATATGTATGTAATGGAATGGTTAACGTCAAATGAGTTGGTGTCGTGTTGGCTTCTCCTGTTGTCGTATCATACTTATATTGTTTTAATGTTTAATTCTCCTATTTGCTTGCTTCCTTACTAAGCCTTTGAACACGACATGCAAAACGATGTCACTTTTACCCGACACACATTTTCCTTGCATTACCATCTTTAGGTGTAACACGTAACTGGTTTGAATAAATGGATTAACAACTTATTTAACTTCAAAACTTGGGTTCTATCTCCATATTCTAAAACACTATTTGCAAGAAGTCATATAACATAACTATTTTTACTTAAAAGAAGAAAAACAATCCATTTTTCAAATACAATTTTACGAGGTACAAAACACTTATTAGTAGCGCTAATAAGTTTGAAATCGAACCAAAATAAATTAAATATATAAATTTGATTGGTTGAAGTGTGTTTCACGTCAAAATCATGTGGAGAGAAATTAACTACTTGATAAACGTATTAAAATTCAAAACTTTCTTCTATCAATTTAAGGTTTTAAGTTGGATCAGACTTTAACATAATATTAAGGTCTGGTTAGGTTAACATACGACTTATTTGTCACTTCCACCCTGTATCATTTCGACCCAATATACAAATGTCTAACTTTATTATTATGATGCACCTGTAAAAGTCCAATAATACATTAATACCGCTATCCATAACTTAAATGTTAGGATTTGATCGGTATTTTAAGATACATCATGGAGTTATTTGGGCCAAACCAAACCCAAAAGTTAGATAATGGGCTTATCGTCCAATAGTGTTGGGCAATAGATCACCTAACCCTAGAAACTGAGGACTACGTCGTTTCACATGGCAAGCATGACAAACGAGGGTATAGTATAGATCGCCGCAAACGCCTTATAAACACAAAGCTCCAGTTTCCTCTCCGTAGCCGTCCGATCTATTGCCACGTCACCTATCCGCGGGAATCCTCATTCCAACGGTCCAGATCAGGGTTACAGAGCTACTGGTAGAACGAACGAAAAAGCTACTCTCTTCCCTCCCTTCCCTCTCCCTGCACCCAATTCTCCGATTTTGATTTTACTTTCAATTTTCTTCGACCGGAAAATTCAACTTGAGCCTGTTGGAATATGAAGATTATGGAGGAAGAAGCTGAGTTCGAGGCCGAGAAGGAATTTGAGGCTGTAAATGGCAAGCATGAACTTGAAGATGGAGAAGGTGAAGATGAAGAGGAGAGTGACACAAACGACGGCGTAGAAGGACAAGAGGAGGACGAAGACGATGATGACAGCGACGACAGCGATTTCGCCGATGAAGAGGACGAGGACAAGGAGGATGTGGAAGAAATTGCACAGCCTGGTGGTGGTCCTCCTGTTCATTCGGTGAGTGATGACGAGGAAGATGATGAGGACAACGACGACGAGGATGATGACGGAGACAGTGACGACGATGATGACGACGACGAGGATGAGGACGATGAAGAAGAGGTAATGAACTCTTCTTAGTTCTTAATTCAAGTTCAGTAGACTGTAGTAATTTTAACTGTGTTCGTGCTAATTTTGTTGATTTTAGATGTGTTTGTGCATTTTTTTTTCCAGATCTGATGTGTATTATATTTTAATTGAGTAGAATTGCTTGTTTTATTTCACTGCAATAACCTTTTTTTTTCGCATCTTACATTATTCTCTGTAATTATGCCTTTTGCTTTGCACTTAATATCTATTGGTTTGCCCAAAATATGTTTGTTTGTAGAAGTTGACTTTTTTTTGGTGGTACTGGAAATGTTGTGATTTCTGTCAATTTCTTGGATCACCAATGGTTGTGTTGTGTATTTGATTTCATTTATTATTAGATTTTTGTTGTCTGTTTTGAAAGTTGGTATGATGTTAAGGTTCATAGATCTACCTATATTTTTTATTGGATCAAGTTGTAGCACCTTATGGTCCTTTTCATTTCAATTTTCAATCTTTTCCAGATTTTCTGTCAATAGTTAATGCATAGTTATGGAATTCTAGTTGAACTTTTTTGATCCCCCTTTTATATTTGGTTGTATGGAAGTAATTTATTTTCAGCAGACACTGGTTTTGTGTTGAGCTTATTGGCTTTCATGGCTTATGATCATTTGCAAGCTTTTTTAGTGCATATGTACTTTTTTTTTTTACCTTTGTCATGTGGATTTGAGGATTGTTTTCAGGGATAATTACAAAATGCAACGTTGAACTAACTTGTTTTTGCAAAAACTAACGGTAACTACTAAGTTTGCAAAAAACAACGGTAAATAAATTTTCCGTTTGCAAACTGATTAACACCGTTAGTTTTCTTATGAAATGACCATTCTACCCGCTCCCGATTTAAGGGTAGGGTATTTTAAGGTTTGATTTGGGGAAAATGATGATTGTATGGTTAAATTCGGGGGTAGTTTAAGGTTCGTAATGTAGGGTTTGAATATTTTAGGGTTTACTTTGGGAGAGGGGTATTTTGAGGATTTCAAAAAAAATTGGTCTGAAAACTGTCAAAGTTAACGGATTGCAAACGGAAAATTTCTTTACCGTTGTTTTTTGCAGACTTAGTAGTTCACTGCTACTTGTACATATTTGTTTGGGAACTGTTGATTTTTGCAATTAACCCTTTTTAGGGATATTTTTTTTATGGAATCTGGATTGTAAGTTTATTGCTTTCAATTTCCTTATTTGTTCCACTGTGGTTCTATATGTTATCTTCTGCTGCCAACTTCTGTGAACATCTTTTGTATGCAATCTTGTTATTTAAACCTTAGAAGAACTTGATGTTTAAGTCGATTGAGTTCTATTTAGAACGAGTTGATTAGTTCTTGTATTTCAATAGAACATTTCTTCTAATGGGTGTTTGGAGGACATGTTATGGAACTGGAATATATGATGGCTCATTTGGTCTATCTGTTCCTTTTATGTTTTTCTCTAATTCAATAGTGTAAAAAACAGTGTATGTTAGTTCTTTAAAGGTAATTCACTTTAGCAACTAGGCTTTGGTGGTCCGTCACAACCTTGCAAAATGCAACCTCGATTTCTAGCTGAGTTGCCTCACATACCACTAGAATTTTCTGCAAATTGTAATAGAACTCGAACTTGAAACTAAATCTAACTGTAAACAAATCTGCAGGAGGATATGGGAACCGAATACCTCTGTCGACCAGTAGGCCGTGCCGAAGACGAAGAAGAAGCCAGTGATTTTGAGCCAGATGAGAATGGCAACGAAGAAGATGAGGAGATTGAGGAAGAGGATGATGATGATGATGTGGATGCTGGTGAGAAGGTTGAGGTGTCAGCAAAGAGGAAAAGGATAGGTAAAGATGATGAGTCGGATGATGACGATGATGATGACAGTGGAGAGGATAGCGAGAGACCATCAAAGAGATAGGCTGAGGTCAATCTCTTTCTCCATTTTTACTCTTACACCTTTGATGTTCCAGTGCTGTACTACTATGATAACGGTGCTATTATTAGGTTATAGATTAGTTTTATGTGGTGGCTTAAGAACCCTATTTCTGGAACAATCTGTTTTATGGAGATCTGTAACAAGTTTGTAATCCTTTGAATATTCTTCACCCTTTTGGGTTGATTCAAGTATGTTTACTTTAGGTAGGAATTGAACTCTGTTTTTGTGCATGTCGAGTAAATGAGTCTGGTGTCTCTCAGAGATCATCTTGGCTGATCTTCTCCATTCATGTGCAGTAATAGTGTGATCTGTTGATGAAGGCGGTGAGATCTTTCATAATTATGTGTTTAGATGGTGAGATCTTTAATAATTATGTGTTTAGAGATTCCAAGATCTTTAATAATTATCTGTTTAGAGATACTAAATTAATAACACGATTAGGTGTTAATTATTTCCCCTATTCCTCTCTTTTGTACCTGCACAAGTTTCGTGTTCGAGACTATTGAGTACTTCACGGGAATTAATTGTTACATTGGACTCTCAGTCAAATTATATGAACTAATGTCCATTTCAATAGTGTATCATCCCTTTATGTCAATTCGGTGTGTAACATTGTAAATCACTCAATTTTTACAAATGAAAGGTTACAGATACGAGACGATAAATCGTGTACACTACACCATTATGTTTTGTATTTGTGTTAGAGTTAATTAAGTTTGAATATTTTCAACTATATTTTATTTTTACTTAATTACCCTAAAGTATGAGTTTACTTTTAAGAATCCCTTAACTATTTTTTTTCACCTTTATCATATTTTATCAAAATATGTTAGTTTTTAAAAGTAAATAACCAAAATACTCTTAACTTTAACCCCAACCTTCAAACCTTTAACCTTAATCTCCAAACCCTTAATCTTGACCCCAATCCCTTAATTAACTAATTAACCCTTAACACTTTTTTCAATGTTTGAGGTTACCTTTAATCAACTAATTAACCCTTAACACTCTTGTTTAAGGTTTGAGGTTAAGGATTTGGGGGTTTGGGGATTAGGGTTAAAGTCAAGGGCATTTTGGTCTTTTGATTTTAAAAACCAACATATTTGGATGGAATGTAGTAAAAGTGAAAAAAAAATGATAGTGAAGGAGGTCCTATAAATAAATTCATACTTCAAGATAATCAAGTGAAAATGAAACATAGTTAAAGATATCTGGATGTAATTAACCTTTTATGTTACTATAAAGAGAATAATAATCCTGCACGATATCTCTAGAAGTCTTATTTATGAAATATATTATTTTTGTCTAAATAATTATTTTTCTCTGTACTCTCTAAAAATATTGTGTTGAAATTTTAATCAACACGTCTGATAAAAAAATTATCACAATGAGTAGTCATTAACCATACCCATTTTGGGAAACCAGAAATTAATTTACAGTTTTTAAACAAAACAAAAATATAAACTCCTAGCTCTATCTTTTTGCAGGTTGATATTATTTATTTTCTTCTGAGTTTCACTCCAAAAAATTATATAATCACCGGCTACATTTTTTCTCTTCGACAACTTCTTCCAGATATAAATACACACATCCCCTCCTCCAACAACACCCGCGTTCATTCATTTCAGAAGAAGCCTAGACCTCTTCTCTCTCTCTCCACTGCAAATACTACATTCCGATCAGATCTGGTTCATTTTTTTCCCGTCTCCGTGAAATGCTCCTCAATCTTCCGCTTCCGACTCTGGAAATTGCGTACTGAAGTGTCGGTGCTCTGCGAAAATGGTGATATTCAGCCCCATCACTCCCGGACAGGTACGTGCTTCGGCGCTAGTGTGCCTTTCAAGATTTTTCCCCGTCAGATCTTGATCCGACACAATGACTGGTTCTCTCTGAACTTGATAGTCCTGTGGATTTTGAGGTTTCTGGTGATGTTAGCTGATTTGTTTGGTCTTTGGTTCCTACGTGGTTATCTTTTTTCTTATGTAATTAAAATTGGTGAGGTTCTTGGTACTGTGTTGTGATTATGTTGAGGATTTATTGGTTATAGGTCTCGTTCTTGCTTGCACTCGTCCCTGTGATTGCTGGATGGATTTATGCAGAGTTCCTCGAGTACAGGAAGAATTCGACCCGCGCGAAGTCGTGAGTTTCCTTTTCTTTTTCTGAATATAATTGCATTTTTCATAATATCTGCTATATGCGTGAACTGTTTGTTGAATTACTTGTGACAATATTTACTAGAACATCATGCTTTTCAGGAAAATGTGCTCAATTTTTTTTTTATTATTGTAAAATTATTGCATTACCATAATTACTAGGAATTCAATGTGATCAAGTTTAGTTTGGCTAAAAGCTTGAATGTATGCTCTGTTATATGATCTATACTTATTCTTGATCAGTGAGGTAGATATAACGTTATTCTGTTCTAAGGCAAGTGTATTGATCAACATCGGCACATTTAAATGTCAAAATCAATATATTTTTCAGTGCAATTATGAAACCAATTGGTAAAAAAAGTATGGCAGAGAAGAAACGAAACTTTATTATACGGTGATATGCATTATATACTGTACTATTTGCTTATTAGTAGTATGATAAGCATGTTCCTTAATTTCTTTCTATTGTTTTTCCCTAACTCAAGTTGCTCTCTCTACTAGTAGGCTCTCCGACATCAGTTTGGTTGAGATGGGAAACGGGGCAGTCAAGGAAGATGACACCGCAGTTTTATTAGAGGGTGGAAGTCTCCATTCTGCTTCTCCTAAAGCTCAGAGTTCGTCTGTCATGTCTCCTATCCTCAGGTTTCTTAGAAAAAGTCATGATCTTCTTTAAGTAATTACTCCGTCTCAAAATAAGTATCTCACTTCACTACTGGCAAGACTTTTTAAGAATTCAATTTATAAGTGCTCGACTTTCCATCTTTTACCTTCATATATTCCCATGCCCCCACTACTCAAGCTGCTATGCATAGCTCATGTTAACTAGTTCATGGTCATGGTGGTATATAATTGGTAATCCATGTCTGATAAACTAACTAAAAAAAGAAATGAAACACTTACTTTGAGATGGACAGAATATTATTTTATGTTTGTTAGGATGACATGATTATTTGTGTTATATTTGTTCAGATTCTTTTTGATGGAGGAGTCTTTCTTGATTGAGAATCGATTGACACTTAGAGATATGTGAGTGTATTAGTTGATGATTTTAATTGATTGATTCTGACTTCCTCTACATAGTGTACAATGTTGACTTCATTATACTTATTGCTTCTTCAACAGGTCTGAATTTGGTGCTCTTTTAGCATACTATTACTTGTGTGACCGTACAGATTTCTTTGCATCATCGCAAAAGGTATCTTACTTTTCCCTTCACTTTAAATACCTAGTACTGTGCTGTGACTTTCAGGCTTGCGATAAAACCTCTACATATAGAATATATTACTAAACAAATAGAAGGACATTTGGCTTGAAGGGCTAAACATTCTGTCCATCATGCTGATTTGTTTGTGATTTTTCAGCTCAGTGCAACTGTTCTCTTCAATTTGGGGAGTTTGAACATATAGCAATTTTGTTACGAAGAAGAGTTTATCTGAATCAGTTGTTAACTTTTATAACTTGTTGCAACACCTTACATACTTAAGACATTTGTTTATTGCTAAGATTTTAGTTATTTATTACAGTTTTGTTGAATTGCATTCTTCACCAACCAAGTTGTAGCATCATTTTTGAATTTAGTATTAATAACTAACTCTTTGTAATTAACACATTTGTCGGCTATTGATTTCTTTCTATTGCCAATCATCTGTCTTTGCAGAGTTACAATAAGGACCTTTTCTGGTTTCTCTACTTCCTCCTCATCATAGTTTCAGCAATAACTTCTTTCAAGATTCACAGCGATAAGTCACCATTCTCTGGGAAATGTATACAATATTTGAATAGGCATCAAACTGAAGAGTGGAAAGGTTGGATGCAGGTTGGTCACATTACATTACATATCTAATTTTCATGATGTATAATATCCTTATAACACCTCATGTGTGCACCAAAGCACATCCCTGTTCATAGTTCCGTTCCCCCTCTTGTACAGTTGCATATCAATGTTCTTTCCTTCTTGTTTTTGCTTCTCCATGCTGAAAGTCCATTAGATTGGATTGCTTAGGATTTGCGCATAGCACATGCATATTTTCCCACTACTACACAGTCTGCACAATAGTCATTGTTCTTACCCCTATTCTATTCCACAGGTACTCTTTCTGATGTACCATTACTTTGCTGCAACGGAAATCTATAATGCAATCCGAATGTTCATTGCTGCCTACGTGTGGATGACTGGATTTGGAAATTTCTCATATTATTACATCCGCAAAGATTTCAGCTTAGCAAGGTTTGCTCAGGTAAATAATCCTGGCAGATTTGAGTTCTCCCCATGGTTAATTTGGTTATAACATAGGTTTTTTTTTGGTGAGCAGATGATGTGGCGTCTTAATTTCTTGGTTATATTTTGCTGCATTGTCCTGAACAACAGCTATATGCTCTACTACATTTGCCCCATGCACACTCTTTTCACTCTTATGGTTTATGGAGCTCTTGGTATTTTTAACAAGTACAATGAGATCGGATCAGTCATGGCTGCAAAAATCATTGCCTGCTTCTTGGTGGTCATCATAGTATGGGAGATACCTGGAGTGTTTGAATTGATATGGAGCCCATTTACTTTCCTTCTTGGTTTGTAACTTGCCTGAGCTTGTTGAGTTCGTGAAAAAGGTTTCAGGCAACTTACCTAAATCTTTCAAATATTGCAGGTTATACTGATCCAAACCCTGCCAAATCACATCTTCCTCTCTTGCATGAGTGGCATTTCCGATCAGGCCTTGATAGATACATATGGATAATTGGAATGATATATGCTTACTATCATCCAACTGTAAGTTCTGAGAAACCGTGTGCATTTTTCATTTTGAATGGACTATAGAACTTCGCTGTTTTTTCTTCTACAATAGTTACTGAATAACTGTTGTCTGTAATAGGTTGAGCGGTGGATGGAGAAACTAGAGGAAGCAGAAATGAAGTATAGAATTTCAATCAAAATGGCAATTGTGCTTGTAGCTTCATCGGTATTAAAACATTTGCCCTTTCCAATAAGCATCCTATTTTCATAAATTTCCTTCTGACATAGACAGTTCTTACAATTTTCTAGGTTGGCTATATGTGGTTTGAGTACATATACAAGCTGGACAAGCTTACTTACAATAAATATCATCCATACACCTCCTGGATTCCCATAACGTATGCATGCTTTCCTTTATTATGTTTGCACTTTGGACTAATCATGATTTCTTGCTTACTTGTTTATGCCATTTGGTTCTTGATCAGTGTCTATATTTGTTTGCGAAATGTCACACAACAGTTCCGGAGCTATACTTTGACCCTTTTTGCGTAAGTGACCTTTAGTTTATTGAGCTGCTGTTTTATGTATTTCTCTTTTGCTGCACATAGCACATGTACTTCAGTTTTGACGACTTTGACATATTATATTCGGTTTGCTAGATGGCTTGGAAAGATTACACTAGAGACCTACATCTCGCAAATCCATATCTGGTTAAGGTATGGTGAAGTTGACAAGCTATCATAACCTCTTAAAGCTTGCTGCAGGCCTACATGTATGCAGAAAAACTAAGTCCCCTTGTGATAATTTATGACTTGCAGATCAGGCGTTCCAGATGGTCAGCCTAAATTGTTGCTTTCTCTGATCCCGGACTACCCGATGTTAAACTTTATGCTTACAACTTCCATATATCTTGCAGTAAGTAAAGTTGGCCAATCTTTGTAGTTTAAAAGCTTTATAGACGTCTCTGTAGCTCATGAACCAATTTCTTGCTTTCTTGCAGATTTCCTACAGACTATTTGACCTGACCAATACTTTGAAAATTGCATTTGTACCAAGCAAAGATGACAAGCGCCTTGTGACCAACCTGATTGCAGCTGTAGGAGTATCAACTGCTTTGTACTTCTTATCGTTTGTATTCTTAAAACTACCCCAGATGCTGGTAAGAGCAAAAGCCCTTATTGATTTACAATCATTATCTAAATCCTTTTTGCTAGGCAAGATATGAGTTTTATGGTCACCATACAGACATGCATTATTAAGTTAAAATATGGACATAATTGACACTTGCGCCTCCAACTAAATATTTAACCAGAGCATCCACTTAAAGTCAGATGTGTAGTCTTTTTCCCTTCTGTTTTATCATATCTGGTATATTTCTAATGCTTTTGAAATTTTTGCAGGTTTGAGATATGAAAGATTCTATTAGTTCATCGTCACTTGGGCACGTGGAGAACATTGTTGCACCACTGCAAACACCTCCCTAGCAGAAAATTGGAAGTAAAAGTGTCATGGAATTTGCATGGATAATTGCAGAAAATGAATCACATTCCACTAGTAATAGGCAAGTCTTAAAGAGACATTTGTTGTATATTAAACGAGGGAGTGTCAAGTAGCTTGCCTCAAATTAAGGTTTTGTCGGTCATATTTTTTGTTAACCACTATAGCAAAATTTAGAGATTATAGACTGTCATGTCTAAACTCTGCGTGTATCAAAGCATTCCATGTTAGTTTCACATGAGTTTCTTATTTTCTAAGTTTAAGATTTTAATATCGTTATCTGGAATCGAATACTATCCGTACGAGATATTACTAAACTATCTAATTCAACTTTCCGTGTATTTTCAATTAGTAATTTGTGTTTTTGTCATCATATCAACAAATTTGGCATAAATGTTACCGATTTTGATGATAGTTATCAAATCAAAAGGTGTTGTAACAACTGGACTGGAACGAAATTAATTTAGTTTAGATGATTCATAACGACTCTTTCGGGTAGTGTTTTCCAATGGGTGCTTATTGCAAATAAGCCAAAGAACTGGACTTGCGAATAAAAATCCAGTTCGGGGTTTTTGCTTTTTGGGAGCTTAATTGGGAGAAACTATAGAAAGCAACAGTTTATTTACTTTTCTTTCAAAAGTACCCCCGCCTCTATATTCAGTAGCAGTGCAGACTGAGAAGCTCTAGGT
>JAYMSW010003931.1:0-11580 GCA_036897725.1 Erodium texanum
CGACTCAGGAAGCGGACCCACCAAGTTACAATCAGGGAGCCACAGAACCTCCAGGTTCGTCAAGTTCCCGAGCTCCGGCGGGACCCGACCCGGAGAAAACGGGTTGTACGACAAATTGAGCATCTTCAAGCTCGAAATGTTGCCCAGAAAACCCGGCACAGTCCCATCGAGCAGATTGTAAACCAGAGAGAGCACTTCCAGGTTCCGGAACCCACCGAAAGTCTCCGGAATGTCGCCGGAGAAGTTATTACCAGTGAAATCGAGGTACTGGAGGTCAACCAAATCGGGCAAAGTGGAGGGCAGATCTCCGGTGAGGAGGTTCTGGGAGAGATCGAGGTGGCGGAGGCGAGAGCAGGAGGAGATGTCGGGAGGGAGAGTGGAGTTGATGGAGTTGTTGAAGAAGGAGAGGAAGGAGAGGTTGGGGAGGCGGCAGAGGACGGAGGGGAAATTTCCGGTGAGGTCGGAGCTGGAGAGGTCGAGAGAGACGACGGAGCCGGAGGGGGAGCAGGAGACGCCGGACCAGAGGCAGGGGGTGTCGTCGCGGTCGTTCCAGGAGGAGAGGGAAGAGGAAGGGTCGTCGAGGGAGAGCTTGGCGCGCTGGAGGTAGAGGCCTTCTTGGTTGAGAGCTGTGGAGCAGGAGAGGAGGAGGAGGAGCATGAAATTGAAATTGAAGTTGCAGAGAAAAGGAAGCATTTTTGGTTAGGGGCCTCTCTGAAAGAGACCGTCTTTATCGGTATTGGGAGTGAGTGTGTCTTGTTTTGTGCTCTCAGCTCAAACATTTATATATACATACACATTTTTGTACGACTAGATTTGCTAATGAGTACTACTAGTCTTCTTCTTTTTCCCTTTCATATTTGTCAAACAAAATTATAAATTAATACACATACACCACCATGTGAATTGAATTCGAATATCCTCAAATTTTACTGGTATTTGTGTAAATCAATGTTTCATTTGACTTCGTTCAATTGTAACTCGTAGTCATTAAAAAAAAACCTAGCGGACTCATCTCACTCCCGATATTTTCTTTGCCTTCTCTTTCTCGATATTTCTTTTCTTCGTTAAGTTTTCCTTTGTTGGCGGTTATTTCTCCTAATATCTGTTTTTCCATCTGAATCCAGAGAAGATAAGCGTGAGTGTCAGTTCTGAGGCGCATGGGCGGCGCGTAGTCGTCAATAAGGTATCGGCTTAGTTTGATTTAGATGCGCAATTATCGTGTTGTTGATGCACAAATATTATACTATTAGACCAAAATTATATTTAGTTCAAAATGCGACCTTTACGAATGTCAACAATCTTATGTGAATGGCTTCGATTGTAGCTTCTTGTTAATATGAGTCTCTAGTCTGGCATGACCTATCTTGGTCGGAGAATTCCACCAGAGCTAGTTTACTTCTATATTATGACGGATTATTCTGTCTAATGAGAATCTATCGTTTTTTAATATATATATTTTTTTTTGAATTTACTTTTTTAACTATCTAATTTGCATTTTTTTTATATAGAAAATTAGTTAGTTTACCATTTACTTTTATAAAATGGAAAAATTACTTTTGAATTTAAACCCCAAAGTTGAAATATAATTCTAACCCACTCATATTCAACCTGTTACTAAACCCTAACATGAATCTTAAAATTGAAAAAGCCAAAATATCAATAATTTTCTTTCTAATTTTCAAAACCATGTCACTTAAATCGGGTTTTAGTAACATAGTTTTGAAAATTAGAAAGGAAAATATAAACATGTTGGTCTTTTCAAATGTACCATTCAGGTGCTTTAGGTTTGGAATTGGGAGGGTTGAAGTTTAGAGGGTTAAGATTATGTTTCTATTTTGGGTTTTAAACTTGAGGGTAATTTTGTCATTTTATTATGATAAATGCTAAAATAAATGATTTTTATGTAATAATAATAATAAAAGAAAGTTGGGATCGTTAAAAAATAAATTCAAAATTAGGATGTGGTTAAGTAAAAACTACCTATAGTTAAATAAAGTTGAATGTAATCAAGTTTGTGTTTGTTCAATCTTTAGTCCGTTACATTTTTCAAAAAAAAACATTGATTTATATATTGTGTTGTTGAAATACAATCCATTAAATACATGTACGATACAAAATCACATCAAAAGAATAATTGTGTTCCGTAGATTGGGTGAAAAAATGTGAGGGGTATTGTATTGCAATTGAGTTATGCATAGTGTTAACATGAAGTTTTTCATACAAGTAGTGAATGCCATCTCTTTAGGGTATTGAGTGGAAATGAGTGTGCTGTTTGGATGGTGAGAAAATTTCCAAGGAATTTTGGTATTGATTGTGTTTTTGAAGAGAAAGTGCAAAAAGTAGTGTGCATGTAATGTATTATAGCGTGGAAGACCAAAACAATTACTATGTGTAATGAGTTGTTTTTGCTCCCATTTTTACGTTACACGCCATTGATGTTGTTCTCGCATGCTCATTTCCATGCTTTTATCATAAATTAAAGTTGGTGAAATTGGCAGAGAATTTACCTAATCACAATCCTTGATTTTTAATCAAATAATTTCTTTTATTTATTTTGGATTAATACCCATTAGGGTTAATTGAGTTGCTAAGCTATCAGGGTTGGGTTTTGATGGAGACGATAAAAATGGTAATTGTGTTTGATTTAAGTGTATATTTATGACATTGTTAGGTATGATCTGATTGTTCAACGTTAAACGAAATTGTGATTACGAAAATTATTATCTCTATCCCATTAATCTAAAGTTTAAAATTAAAAAAAAAAACTAAAAATAATAGGCAAAGAGTGGTTTGGTTAGGTAGGTGTGGTTGTAAAAGTTAGAAACCAAGAATGGAATTATGAATTAATTGACATTAAAAGTGAAGATAGTACTAATAATTGGAGTTTGAAGGTTGTTGTCAAAATTATTAACATGATAATGAATGGGAATAAGTAAGGTGCAACCCACTAAATTAAATCGTCCCTCATTTTCTTGTTACCATTTACTCTTCTCTCGCTTTGGTCGCTATACTGTTTTAAATGCTCTATCAAATACTTTTCAATATTTAATGCAGTGTTATCTATATTCATAAGGTTCCATTTATTTGATTATTCTGTGATTTTATAACAATTTCTTTTTAATTTTTTAGGATGTATAGTTTTTTTTTTTTGGTGTGTGTAGAAAATTACATTCCTTGGGTTGACATAGAAGTTTTTGCAAGTTCAAATTTCAAAATTTCTCCTTTTGTTTTAAACCTAAAATAATATTGGGATGAGTTTTATATTCCTCGTCTCGACTTGACTCATAAGAAAAAAAAAGTTGTCTTTTCTGAACATTTTCCATTTTTCCTTGTTACCTCGAGTTTTTATGTACCCAATCTAAAGAAAATTAGAGATTGACCAAAACACTAAAATCAAGGTCTTGCATAAAATGAGATTTATATTCTAAGAAGGGTGAGTAGATTCATATAATTTCTTAATTTGGAATCTAGTTGGAAAATTTTCAAGAAAGTGTCGAGGTAAGATGGCATATAATTATTTCAATTCTGACTGAAGACTTTAAAGTTTAAACCACAACTTGATCTTTAAACTAATTGTACTCTCATCTACATCGATCAGATCAAAAACATTGATTCTGGTAACATTTGAGGATTTTATCTTCCCTAACATCAAACCTTTATCATCCTAGTTGACTTCAAGTCAAAGTAATGAAATTATGGTTTGAAAACTGGACAATCAAATAGATGCATTGGTTGGTTTACTTATGACCCTTTTCTTGAATAGAGTCAAAGATATGTTTTGAATATCATTTTGCTGCTATGACATATATATAGAGTTGGCCATGCACATAATGCTAGTATTGATTAGCACAACCCTCAAATACAGACACATTGATGTTTGGAATTTAACACTATCATATCATTGTTTTGCATTTTCATCTTTAATACTCTTAACTGCTGTTAGAGACTTAGATCCAATCCATAAAGGATAATCAAGTCAACATTTCAAACTTATCAAAGGTTGTGGGTGAAGTGGAAAAGGGTTTTATGTAATCCTCATACCTGTGATATTGCATTTTCCTTCTTCCTAATAAAAAAAAAAACATTTCAAACTTCACATGAAATAATACATGACATGGAACCAAATAGTGTGTTGTTTTGCACACCTTAATTGATTATAATGTAGAAATAAATGATACTATAACTGGGTCAGGATTGACTGTACCATTAAATTCTAAAAACTACATTCCCGTGACTACAACTTCAGACACTCGTGGTGGATGGGTTCAAGGCTTTCAGTGTCCGGAGATGATTATTTATGCACGCGTCCTTCCTTGCAATCCAAGAAAAATAACGAAATTAGCTCTGGATTTTTACCATATATTGTCAAAAATGTATTACGTACTATTGGTCGTTTACAGGATAGTCCTTTTATTTTTAGATAAGTGTGTGTTTGACGTTGGATTGTATTTTGTGTCATTTTATTCTAAAATAACGATTTTGTCCTAAAGTTTAAAATAAAAATTCAAAACTTCCAACACTTTTATTTCCTTAGGCCAGTCGATAGACTATTAACGATTTTTGTAACATAATTGATTACTAAATTTTACTGACATGATTGTCCTTATAATTTTAAGGGTAAAATCGTCATTCCATATTAAAATAACACAAAGTATAACAAAATATAAGGTCAGGGGTCACGACCTGCAACGATTTGAAGATAAGAGTACTACCCTGCAAAAAAATCAATGGTACGATGTGTTCTTTCTTTTTCTACCACTATCCCTTTTTGTTATTTATGCATATTCATAACAAAAGGCAAAATCTCAACAAAATGATCGATATATGCAATAAAAACCATAGATATGAGAATTGGAACTGTTGAAGCCGACCATGGTGCAAGCCAGATTGAGTGTACATGTAAGTGAAAGATGAACTAAACTTTGCTAAAAAATCGAATTAATAGGTGAAAGAGTCATGCTTGTTATTAAAACTGGTCTCATGACTCGTATCTTATCGATATGAGACTATCAGCAATGACTTGATAATTATTCATACCTTTCATTTCATGCTGGAGTGAAGATGGCGGATCAGATAGGGCATTGGCATTTCTCAATGCCCCAAGTCGCCTTTGCATATTCATCTATGGTTCGGTCACTGCTAAATCTCCCGGATCCAGCAGTGCTGAGGATGCTCATTTTGGTCCACTTCTCTTGATCCACAAATGCTTCATCCGCAGAAGCCTGTATGCATGGACACATTACACACATATTATTAGCATTGGAGCATGTTTGGTTCGGGAACTTTTTGTTGGGAGCTTACCTGAGCCTCTAAGTAGCTTTCGAAATCAGAACCGAGGAGATAGTAGTCCTTATGACCATCTATGGAGTCACATAATGATTTGAAGTAGTCCTTGAAACTGAAGTGACCATCACGAACCATTCTACGTATGGATCAGGTCATCAATAAGAACAAGACACCATAATAAGTTGTTATATTGATAGTTGAAGTTGGATATTAAACCTTATGACTCGTGCAAACTGTAGAGGCGCCTTATGATAACCTTCCTCGCGCAATGCTGCAACTTCTTCCAGCTTTGTGCCGAAAAGAAACTGAAATAAGAATATGGTTTTATCAGAAAGCCATACTCAGACTTAATATAAGTACATATGAATAGCACTTGCCATGTTTTCTTCTCCTATTTCTTCAGTAATTTCAATTGTGGATCCATCAGCTGTTGCTAGTAATATACAACCATTCATCAAAAACTTCATGCTGCCAGTTCCTGATGCTTCATGTCCCGCAGTGCTGCAGATAAACCAAGAAACATACTGTTTTAAGTGCAGAGATCTTCAAGAAGCCATATTTGGAACACAGATTCACCAGCTTTGCGAGAAATTCTTAGTAATAAACTTAGTAACAAGGTTTGTAGATTTAGTTCGAAGTACAAGAACGTGATAATAGCAAACATAAAGGAGAGTGTCAGCAAACTCCACAAACCTAATGTGCTGTGAAAGGTCAGCCCCGGGGATTACCAATTCAGCAACAGAGACATTGTAATCTGGGATGAAAACCTGCAATAACAGCAAAAACAAATCATGATTACCAATAAGCATTTAGAACACAGCTTGCAGGCTTACTCATGCACCTAGGATCCTACCAATGGAAACAGTTCATGTGTATATAACATGGTCAAGTAATGCATAAGTGCTTGATGAATGTGGATTTTGGTTATCACAAAGACATGGAGTTTACTCTAACCAGTTTCAGAAGATCTCCAACATCGATGTCGTTATTTATCTTTTCAGCTACAGCATGGCAAAGTTTGATAATCTTCCTTGCCATCTCATAGCCAGGAGCAGCTTTGCCTCCCAGTATGCAGACACGTGGTACAACCTTCCTCTTGTCTTTCTCCTCCATATGCTGCCACAAAGTGAAAATGGTGAACACATAATTCATGCAGAATATCAGTCTAAATCACTGGTGCACACAGAAAAATAGATTCAATGCCGTCTGATTATAAAATTCTTTGATATGCTAGGAAGTTTTTCAGCACAAGATGAACATGGTGGTATCACATCTTCAAAGAAGGCAAAACTATTCACCTTGATACAGTCATATCTATGGATGATTCCAAGTATATTGAGCAGCTGTCTTTTGTATTCATGTATTCTCTTTATCTGCACGTCAAACATTGCATCTAGACTAACCTGCAATTGAAATCTGGAAGTTTCAATACACACATAAAACTCTTGTAGCAAGAACAAATATAAGGAGACCAAAGATCAGAATAGTAAGGAAAAACTTTGTTTGGACCTTCACACCACTCATTGCTTCAATGTACTCTGCTAGCCTCATTTTGTTAACCTTCCTGACCTACAATATTTAAACTAAACAGTAAATGAATGAACAAGACAAATCATTGATTTTTGTTTCAAGATTTTCTGCACATTAGAGGTAATACCATCTTCCACTCCTGCTGCAGATCAGCATCTTCTGCAAATTCGCGCAAGCCTGTTAAAAGGTCAATTTCTCGGATCCAAGCTTCTGTTCCAAGCCATTTTGAAATTAGAACACATAAGCTTGGATTGCTCACAACGATCCAACGACGCTGAAAATGAGAAGTTAGATAGAAAGCATTACATATGCTTTGATATCAACCAACTATATTCCAAGAATTAATACATGCATCACCATTGCCTTTCAAAAAAAAAATACATGCATCACACAAAAATATAACAGACCTCACATACATTAACTGAAGAAATCATTTATATGGCTAATTAAGGCATATGATACTAAAGCAAAGGTATTATGGATTACATAGTAGACAAAAAAAGATGCTAGAAGCTCTTTACCTGGGTAACTCCATTTGTCTTGTACTGAAATTTCTCAGGCCACAGCTCAAAAAAATCCTGCAAAAAAAAAAAATACATCAGTGACCTGGACGAAGATGCAAACAAAACCCATCATTTCAGTTTCTTACTATCTTCTTGCCTCTATTTGGGATGGTAGTTATTTTACTATAATCTATGTGATTTTGATAGACAAAGAATGGGAAGAAGAAGAAGAAATAGTTCTCAGAAAATTGCATGTCAAGTGCCTGTGGTACTGCCTACATCTCCATCAATGATATAGAAACCTAACAACATTTGCAAAGCTAAATGTTTATTTTTATCATAAGCAAACAGAAGCCGGCAATTAAATGAATGAGAAAGGAGAGGCATGTAATACCTTGAAAACTCTTGTTTTTATAAGTTCTGAGTGTGCTCTGGACACACCATTGACAGTATGAGAACAAACAATTGCAAGGTTGACCATTCTGATACTCTGTCAAATGAAATGGTAATGACCTCATAAATTAATCATATTGTTGAAGTGCAAATTTCAGTGATAGTAATAAACAGCCCAGTAGTTTCATACAAAGTATGAAAAATATTGAAGTATATAATGCAATATGTAAAATGAGGGGAAAAGCAAAGACAAATAGGACATAAGACCACATACCTACCACTGTACATGTACATAAAAGTTCATCAGACCCAATCTCGAGTATATATCTCCAAAAAAAACATGTACTATTATGGACTCCACATAATTGCATGTAATTAAATCAAAAGTTTGTGATGCTTTTCTTCAATACCTTTACAGCACCTTCCTCCACAATGGACATCCGTGATAGCCGATCATAATCCAGACCAATCTTCTTTTTCAACTCTTCCATGAAATGTTGGTTGATGTCATATATAATCTGAAAAAGAAAAAAATTTATAGCCACGTGAAAATATAAAATCGGAAAACTTGAGATACCACACACACTTTGAGAACAAAGAAAGGAAGAAACACACACATATGGCATGGAATATGAAAACTGTTCTTTGCCTAGTTTTATGTACATTAAAATGGAATAAAATAAATAAACTTCTGAAGTAAATGGCTTTTATATGTTGTTCAAAACACGCACTTCTAAATGTCTGGGAAGAAGACTGCCGAGAAGGTCAACAGGGATTTTCTCCAATCCTTGAGGTCGTACTGAGTGAGTTGTGAATGAGAAAATTTTGCATGCAATGTCCCATGCCCTTTCCCAACCCAAATACTCTTCATCAACAAGAACTCTCATGGTCTCTGCTATTGTCAGAGATGGGTGAGTATCATTGAGCTGCAGAGCAACCTGAATAATATACAGAAACATAAACTGCTCAGTGGAACAGAAGGTTAAATAACTCGAGAGAAAGATCTACAGAAATCAGAACCTTATTTGGGAACTCATCGAAGTTATCATGAGCATCTCTGAATCTGCGAATGATATCTTGTAATGACGCTGACACAAAGAAATATTGTTGTTTCAATCGCAGTTCCTTTCCCTGATAAACAGAAGTTCAAAGTCATTATCAAGTATATAGCGAGACGAGACTGAGGAAATTTCAGCAAAGGAACTATAACAAGTGTGCTTAACAACAATTAAGTAGCAAATTGCTGTAAATTAGCAATGCTTAATTAATGAAAGAAGAAATATATGTACTTGATAGGTACGATCATCAGGGTACAAAATGCTGCTTATAGTTTCTGCCTTTTGTCTATTGACAACAGCATTGATGTAGTCTCCAGTAGTGTAGGACTCCTGTAAATGATGTATTGCAGAAAAAGATACAAATATAGTTCTAAAAAAAAAGTAGAAGCATGATGTTGTTCCCCATATCCAGAATAATAAATAAATAAATAGAACTTTGCAAAACATTACCATATCATAATGGTCGCTTGGTTTAGCTGCCCAAAGACGGAGATTAATTGTGTTCTTTGTTCCATAACCTGGTATAGGATTATCGTAAGCAACAGCTTCAACCTAACAACAAGGAGACAAGCTATATGTAATACATCAAATATTTTTATCAAGACTTTATATACACAAGGACTTAAACTGATGTAGCAATGGCAATGCAATAAGTTGCTATTTTACCATTTCTCCAGGCACCCAAACTTTATGTTTCTCTCCATTCAAGGTTTCCTCTTCTTCAACAGTGCCATAAAACTAATCCATCAAGAAAAATATCCAATTAATAAAATAAAATAAAAACCCAAGTTTTGACAAATAATAGACTAAAGTTAATGATAATGTACAGTACCAACGTAAGAAAAGGAGACAGAGGCACTTGCAAACCTTTACTGGATATGTTACATGAACCCGTTCAATTTCCCAGGGATTCCCAAAATTCAACCAGTAATCAGGTTGTTCATGTTGAAAGCCATCTATAATGACTTGACGAAATAAGCCATATTGGTAGCGCAGTCCATAACTACAAAATCAAAAGTCATTACCCAAAATTAATGTCGGTCCATGTAAAGAACAAAGCAACCATCCTTAGGAGCAAAGACCCAACAACATTTATATTAATGATGTTATTTAATTTCTGTTAATCATCATATATTTGTTTCGTTATAAGAGAAGTATGTGATTCTTGCTTACCAAAGGGGAGAGATAGAAGTATGTGATAGTAAATCACTACCTCGTAGCATCTTCTATGAGACATGTCTATTATTCACCCGGGAACATGTCTAAAATTAATAATAATTTTCAAGAATTACTAGTAGCAAAAGTAAAGTCCAGTTCTTCCAAGAAAAAGTTAGTTACATCAATCATCAAATGACACTTAGAAGTCTTGAATAAGACATCCATACCAGATCTGACAACAGTGGTAGGTCAATCATCTGAAGCAGAGTGCAAATTTTAGATATATTGAAGTATACAAAGAACACGAAAAGCTCATAGTGAGGTCATGAGAACTTTAAACATTCTCAAACATCATCCAAATGAATCAGAGAGAGTTCATACCCCCAAGCAGGATAGTCCAAAGTTGCCAGAGAGTCCATTTGGCATGCTGAAAGACGAGCTAGCCCACCATTACCAAGTGCAGCATCACCTTCCTTAGAGCATTAAAGTAATAACAAACAAATGAAGTTACAGGGGAGCACAAAAAAGGAGTTAGTATGTTAACCAATTTTACAACAGGTTAGTGACGGTGACAAGTTTAAAATGCAACTACCAGAAAGGTGTAAATGCATAATAATGGTATGTAAACTAGAACAGTACATCTCAATATCTTAATCAATTGCCTTGTATCACCCTATCTTATCCTTCATCGCAGTCTTTGAATTCTAAAGTACACGTTTAACATCTACATTTGAAGGCAGAGCAGGATAACTATGGAAGAGAAGTAAAGGAAAGCTAACCTGCTCTGCCACAACTTCAAAGTCAAAACCAAGTTGGTTTAAAGCCTCAGCATACTGGTCACGAATACCAAGATTGATAACACTATTTGATAAAGAACGTCCTGACATATCAGAAATGAATTCATGTATGAGCACCTCAGAAATGAAGGACTAATGTGTGAATTAAGAGTAAATGTGTTCATAGACAGCATGAGAATTGCCTGATGATCAAATCTTGAAACAAATGTGTGAGCAGGCAAATACAAACCTGAACTAAAATAAATGTCCATTTGCAAAGATCAAAGATTCAATTGTTATGTTTTGACTTTTCACTACTCAAGTTCCCATGTAAAAAAAAAAAAGGAATACCCATGAGGAACTCCAGAGAAAGGAAGTATAGGCGCTTTGGGTCTTTCCTCTTGAAGTGTAATTGGGTATCATGCCACCGCTCAATCAACCGATCTCTCACACTATGTGCCAAAGCCTATGTAAAATCAAAATCAGATAGGTGATGGTAAGTTAAATCTTAGAAAGAAAAACAAAAAAAAAGGATATAATTATATATCAAATACAGATGTTGAAGAAGAACCAAGCTAATTCCCGCCAAAATTCAAATTTTCAAATGATCAGAGCTTCTGAACTATAATCAAACACGAAATTTCTGATTGAGTTCTTAATTATGACCAGAACATTTCTAATTCCCGACTGAAACATGTCAGAATCAGTCACTCTTAATAAGGAATCGAATGAATTTACCTGATAAGCTTCAAAATCATCAAAGCTAAACCTAGATCTGGCGACCGTGAACTCGACGTGATCCAGAATATTCTTCTGGAGATGAATAGGATCGTTCCTGGAGAACCCGTCCATCAAGGAGAGCATCCTCTCGACCTT
>JAYMSW010003932.1:0-11580 GCA_036897725.1 Erodium texanum
GGAACGGGTCGATAGTTTAAAGTGGTTATGTGAAAATGGTTCATAGTTCACGGTAGTTTTATGAATTTTTCCCTAATATAATATACAAAACATGTTTTCCCGAGCATTCCCGAGTACTCCCTTGACAGCTTCACCAAGTTTTGACCGATCCCAAGTTTTAGGACACTTAACATTTTCTAATAAAGAGATTAAGAGATTATACATTTCCTAATAAAGTGACTATACATTTAATACTAATTGACTTACTCAATTTAATATAATACATTTCTTAATAAGAGACTATACATTTAATACTAATTGATTTACTCAATTTAATACAAAATAAATTTGATTTAGTTTATATTGCTTGCTTGCTTTAGTTTACCTTTTGCTTTATTTTTCTGTTAATTGTACATGGTTCAATTTAAGTATATAGACTGATTTTTGGGGGGAATTAAATTACTTGACATATCATAAATATTATTAGGAAATGTCGAGGCTTACTCCTCGAGGCAGAAAACGCCTTTCCAAACTTTGTCTCCTCTTTTGCTCTAGACAATCTTTTCAGTGGTTGTGTGCGATCTCCAAATGGATATGCCCTCTAAATGCAGCCAAAACAAGACTCGCCTTGGCTATGTACACATGCAACAAGGATGTTGTCACTGCGATCACAGCTTTCCATGAATCGTTGTTTTGCTCTTCACCTCTAATCATTGCCGGTGGTGCCCGGTCAACTAAAGCCTCCTGATGGTTTCCCTTGCTCCGACCACTCAAAGTCATTCTCCTATGCCCTCGACGAGTCAGCCCTCCTTCCGAGATGTGGTTGTTGGAGTGAAGACCAGGCCCCTTGTCTTAGGCTCCCTCAAACCTTGCCTTGCAACCCCAATCTTCCAATGCTCAGTTTGGTCTTTCCTTTTTATGGGATCAACACGAGATGATTGGTGTGGTTGGTGTTTAAGCTTGTGATCGTGTTTTTTTCCTCCTCTTGTTGAGGCCTTCTAGCCAATTGGCCCTGAAAACCAACAACTGGTCTCGTCTTCACCCTTGGTTTTCCCCTATGTCGGAGTTTCTAAGAGTGGTCATTTTTGTTGGGTATCAATCGTCGGCCTCCTGCCAATTGGATGGACTCTGAAATCTTTGCTTGATGCAGCGAGTTGTACAGGTGAGGTAGGTAGAGACTACCCAACCTCGCTCGTTGTGGGTCGTTTCGACCAAGGTCTTGTCCTGATACATACAACATCTCTCAATAGCATTAAGTTGATGCTTGATATCCATTTCTAATCGACTCTTCACCACCTTGTTGTTTGAGGTCGCCGCCACGGTGGTCCCCTCGTCTCCTTTGTCGACCTCCCTATGGCGCCCCCGGCCTTAAGGAAGGTGAAATCCGGCAGGTTGGTTATGGATGTTCGTCTCCTGCTGTTGTTAACGCTGCAGAGATAGGTCTCAGACTAGAGTTCCACCGACCGCCACCGTGATTTGATCTCTGGAGTGGGGAGAGATCCTGGGTGTGATTCGCGGATGATTTCAGACGCGCATATCTCGCCTGCGATCTCCGATTCTCCTACGTTTGCTCCGCGAATCATGGCTTCACGATTCGCGGCGTCACCCGTACCTGGTGGTCTAGCCTACCCTAAGATTGTTGTGAGGGTTTCAGATTCATCCCCTTCAACTTCTTGCCTTGTTGTGAATTATACGCTTAGGCTGGCAGATGACTCACCACCCACCTTAGCAGGAAGCTCTTCTTACTTCCTGGCTCGTGTCGGCTATAGTGCTCCCTTTGAGCCAAAAATCATTAAACTATACAAACGCTCGTCTCTATGGTGCTCTCAAGAGGTCTAAGGGTTCACCCAACCATGCGCTGATGAGTTGTCGGATGCCCCTTGGTCAAACACTCCCTTAAGTGGGCTGATGGTGCAACAATGAACTGACTTCTACGATTTCATGGGTGTCACTTACCAAGGGAGTTATTTTGAGGCTTTCCGACACCTTAAAGATGTTCTTCACCCTCCTTAGCGAGTTGTGAAGCCTCTATCTGCTTCCGCTCTAGTTTTTTTTGTCTTTCTAAGTCTTGGCTCTCATTCTGAGCTGCTCTCTTTCTTGTTGGTTTGTATGGTTCTCTTCCCGAGAATTCTTAACCCTCAATAAAGTTTATTTCTTTACAATAAAAAAAAATGTTTATGTTGTACCCTTACTTTTCTGATCAGATATGATGGTAACAAATTCAAATAAATAAGGATAAAAGAAATATATGAACAAATCAAGAACCCCGGTGAATATGCAAGCATAACATAATGCTTGGAAGCAACACACATTTAACTCAAAAAGAGACCAATCAAAATATTCTCCTAATTACATAAGTGCAATTATTCCGGTACGAATGGTGCATGTACAAGCTACCAAATTTTGAAGATTGGGATTGCATGCCAACATCACAAGGGATCAGTCATGATAAAGGAGTTTGCATCAATGAGAGCTGACATCCAAATTGCAAGCATGTTGTAACAACTTTGGTAGTTACACTTTATCTGCTTAAAAGAACTTGCATACTCCAATACCTCTCTTATTCTATCCAAGGTATTAAAGCTTATTTAAACAAAATCCAAGGCATATGAAACTAGATATCCAATATGCATAACAGCCATGTAGGCATCTAGTGTGAATTGGATGGTTACATTAGAAAACAGGCATGATATCAAATCCATAGTATGCTCAATACAATGATATAACAAAAAGAATAAGACGGCATTATTAAGATACAAAACTATAAAAGAAAGACCTTGTAATCAAGTTTTACCTGTATATCTGCATACGAAAAATTCTCAGCCAATTCTGATTTAAAGAAGTAGTCTGCAATGAAAACCTGCAGCCAATCATGTCACTCATTTATTATTTTGCAATGCATGTATAAGCTTGCAAAAAATATGCTATGATAAACACAATGTACTAATATAGTAAGAATCCCTTAAATATTCACAGAGAAATTGACCAACAAAAAAGTAGAAAAATACACTGATAGAGCTAAGACATAATTGGAGATGATACAAACCTGTGGTTTGGCTAGAAGGAGGACGTCACGGTGTATACCAGATAACCACCAATGGTCTTGATCTTCAAGGTAAGAGCCATCACTCCATCTTAATACTTGAACTGCTAGAACATTCTTCTTACCCGAATCACATGGATAACAGTAATCACTGATTTCAAACTCAGCAGGTAGCCTACTGTCCTGACTGACAATATTGAAGTTTGTTAGTGGATTAGAAAATTCTCATTCTTCTGTATTAACCGATTGGCTCCTCTCAAGTTTTTTAACACCTAAGATCCCACCTTCCTCTCTTGACATTTCAGGCAAGAGAAAACATTGCGTTCCAGAAGAATATCATAAACCATTTAAAAACATAACTAATATCAGCAACGAGTAAAAGCTATTAACAACACCTTTTTTACAATGATTTTTGTTCCCCAATAGCCAGAAATAATTGTTAGGCGAAAGTGAGTCAAATACAAGCCAACTAATTTTTAAAAAGTCTCCATATAAGTTAATCATATACCTATATCCAAGAGGAATCCCATTTATCCATGCAAAAAAAGCAGAATCAACAGCTTCAAAATGCAACAAAATCCTTCGATCTATCACATGCCAATAAGAGAACACATAAATTACAAATGTGCAAAAAAATTAATAAAATATCAAAACGAGAAGAATCGGTAGACACAGTCATCAATTAGAATAACCAACACATTCGAATAGAGTACCCTTCCATTCTTTAGGAATGTGGAAGTATGTCCTGTAGCAGCCAGTGGGATTCTCTGTAGGAACATAGGGAGGATCAAGTGGGAATGGATACACAACATTTGTATAAATAGGCCGATCAAACCCATGCATCTGCCAATTGGAAGGAACTGTTCCAATTAGAAAAAAAGAATGTATGAGTTAAACTTCTAGGATTGTGTTTATTACTCAATGCTTATCCACTACGAAAACTAGACAACAAAAAATCTAGTTTGCCAATGATTACAACTCTAATATTACTCTCCAGGGAACAATAAAATCACCATTTATACAGATCCAAAATTTCATAATTCAAATACACAAAGCACCCATCGAAATGCTCTTTACAAGCTTGTAAAATATTCAAAGAAAAGAATCACAATGGGGGATAGATGGTGAAAATATTGAAGAAAACCAAAAAAATTGCATCTAACAAATTTAAGAACTAATCAAGCACAAAGGTTATGTAGAAGTAACTATGTCTTTCACTTAGTGTTTCTATTGAACTCTAAAATATGATGTATTATTGATGAAGACTGAATATTGAATCGATTCTTGACTCTAAAATTGCTTATGAATTACAACTCATGATCCCGTTATATAGGGAATAGTCATGTACTAATAGGAAACGATCTAGGAAAAAGAAATAGACTACTAATACATGACAACTCATCATAATAGTTATCAAAAAAAACTCATCATAATAGAAAATAAGCTCCAGCAAGAAATAATTCTAACACTCCCCCTCACATGCAAGCTTGATAACAAGTCATGTACGTGGATTAGGAATAAGAGCCAACTCCATGTTGTAGCGTCACGAACGCGTTGTAGTTCTCGAAGAACTAAGATTCGTACTTTGAAAGTTTGGATTAATAATATCAAAAATTGCTGATAAAAAAAATTATTCTTTTTAATAATTCAACATTCTCTTACGTGTAGGATTGGACATCTACGCGTGTAGTCGTGTACCATAATAGGACCGTACATCTACATATGAGTGTAAGACTGATCTTCTTATGGGGTTAAAAATAAATAATAGGGTAATGGTGACAAATGGGATGATACCCAATAATGGGGAAAGCCTTCCCTGATTTCACGGGCACAGGATTCAGCTTCGTGCAATTAGATCACGTGGGTGCAAAACATCTTCACGCAAATAGCAAAAAGACAATGCAAAACTATTTCAAGCAACTACGTCACATAACAATGATGCGAAACAACTTTACGCAACTAGTCACATAACGACGCTGCAAACAACTCCAAGCAACTATGTCGCATAACAACTGTGCGAGCAACTACGTCGTATAACAATGGTGCCAAACATCTTCAAGCAAACACAACGAAAATGCAATTGCAAACCATGTTGACTTTACAATCGCGCGAGAATGAGGAATTTTAAAAATAAAAATAAAATCACCAAAACTTTTTAGGCAATAATGCCACCTAAGAACGGTGCAGAACTTCCTAATAAGAATAATGAGTGGTTTTAGGAAAAATCGCCAAAACCTTAAAAACAATAAGGACAAAGAGGGGCAGACAGCGTCTGAGTTGGATTGTGGATACATGAATTGTGGCTGTGAACAGTGGCAATGGACAGCGGCCATGAACAATAATGTTGTGATGACAATTAATGACTTGAAATAATGGTTGCTTTCTAGCTTTCTCCACTATCGCTGCCCTGCGCACTCTTTAGAATAACAAACATACGAGTGGGCAGAACCACAAATTGAATAAAGCCCAAGAATCAGCTAGGCTCTGGTACCATATTGTGTTCTAAAATATGATGTATTATTGATGAGCATGGAATATTGAATTGATCTTGGCTCTGAAATTGATAATGAATTACAACTTATGAACCCTTTGTATAGGGAATAGTCCTATACTAAATAAGGAATGATCTAGGAAAGCGAAATAGACAACTAGCACGTAACAAACTAATAACAGGAAATAAACTCATAATAGGGCATAAACTCTAACAACAAATAATTCTAATAGTCATGCTCTCAAAGAACTCTCTTGCAGTTGATGTACAACCCCAGTGCAAGACAATATGTTATTAGAAAACAACAAACAAAAGCAATGACCAACAAAAATATATATGCTCACCAGGCAAGCTTGCCCACTCTGAATCTTGAAAGGCAGTATCGTAAAACTTCACAGGCACATCGGCAGGCTTAGAAGCCAAGAAAAATTTCCAATAGCCAGACAAAGACTTATTGAAAGGCAAGCCCTTGACCCAAAAAGCAGCACTATCAAGAGCTCCTTGGACAGCATCATCATTCCAAACAGCAGTTTCCGATAGCCGAAAATCCACTTTATTGCGTTCGTACCAGAATTTAAGAGATCCTATCCACAAAATAGAAGGCCAAAAGTTCTCAAGATGGCATAACATATTCAAGGCAATTGGTTTAACAAATTGCAAATAAGAAATGCAGCATATAGCAGTGGTTTTTTTTTTTAAGGAAATGAATTCAGTTACTATAGATATCAGGATTAGAATATTGATCGTCCTGATTGATTATAGAGTTCAGTTCACACAGAATAACTTTAACCATCAAAATATACTTTGTTTCACAAA
This sequence comes from Erodium texanum, assembly GCA_036897725.1. Classification (NCBI taxonomy): domain Eukaryota; kingdom Viridiplantae; phylum Streptophyta; class Magnoliopsida; order Geraniales; family Geraniaceae; genus Erodium; species Erodium texanum. Next base: position 6,330 of record JAYMSW010003932.1, read on the forward strand.
CTTGATCTATTGAAGCATACAACTGACTCTTCAAATGTAACATGTTTACTACCGAGCTGATGTGGAAGAAGACTATCTAAGTCAAGAAGCAAGGGGCAAGGGCAACATAAACACAGCAGGTAGCATAAAACTTCCATTCATGTTTTAGTAGAATTTAGAAGGAAGAAGAAACCCTACTTGCAACTCATAACTAAGATCTCAGAATCTAACATAAAAATTCGAAGGAGATGGAAAAGAATTGCATGTCAGTCCCAGCATAAAACAAACCATTTGAATGGTTTTGGTTCTTCCAATCCAGAGTCAACATCATGGCATTGAACCTTGTGCATATCATCTTATGCATTTTTCTTCTTCAAATTGCTATTCATATAAAAGACAAACAAAATCAAATTGAAGAGTCCTATTATTAGCTTTGGTTCTGCATAATTGGAAGAAAATAGCAACAACAAAAACTGGGGAGAGTGACCTATACCTTCAACAGAATCATGAGAGTGAAAGGTGACATGAGCGTCTCTCTTCCTCCACTTGATGAAAGATTGATCTTCCCAAACCCTATGGTTGCCACTATCGGGAGGAAAACTCAGCAGAGCAACCACAGAAACAGCCATTGATAGGAACAATCCGGATATCAGATGAACAGAGCTTTGAAGATCAATCGAATCAAGACCATCAAACCAAGTAGATGGAGTGAAAATAGGGGGACGATAGTACTCAGTAGTGGAGTCGTCACAGAAGAAGGACAAGAAAGTCGTCGGTGAGAATCTGCCACGTCATCTTAACATTCGCCCAATTCGTCTATTTAATAATATCTCTTCAAAAAAACTTCATGTGAGGGAAAATTTATAAAACCACAATCTATTAATACGATTATTATTTCATTTCTGTATCAAATCAGATCGAATATTATTTTTAAAATTTATTCATAATAATGTTACAAAATAATTAAATTACCTTGTTTTTTTTAAATATCAAAATAAATTTAAACAATATCCAAATAAGTTTCTAAAATTTGAATTTTATATTTATACCCAAAAATAAGATTTTAATTCTTTAGTTTCTATGAATATTAAAAAGTGTAAGATATTGTTATTTTGATTTTTAAAATATTTGAGAAAATAAATTCATATAAATAAGAAATAAATTTCAAAAATTAAAATCCTAAACTTCTAAAAACTGAAATTCATATCAAAAAACCAAATTTTAACTTTAGAATTTTTACAAATATTAAATAAAATACAAAAAGGTGACTTTTAAAATTTTTAAAATATTTTTAATATAAATTCATTAGAAATACCAAAATAAATCCTAAAAACTGAATTTTATATCAACTAATAAAATTTTAATTTATAATTTTTAGAAATATTAAAAGTGAAAAAAAATTAAATTTAAAAATAAAACATTTGTGAGGGTCGTTTACTGATAGTTTGTGCTATTCCATGGTCATTTTGTGAAATTTACAATTTAGAGTTCAAGGACAATTTTGATATTTTAGAAAAATAAAGGTTGCATGTGCAATGCACGTGACTGATTTCACCCTTTTCCGTTACTTTTAATTGGTGGTGTACCTTAAAAATAATACACCGTCCACAGAAATAAGATAACAGTCGTATTGTGATAATAACAGCCACTACATCGTCGTTTTATGAAGTTTTCCCTTAATATAATACTGGGCAAAAGATGTTAAGTCAATATTAAAAGTATAATCTATTTGAGGAGAAATTATGTTGTTTTTTCATATAATCGTTTAGAGAAAATTAAGCATACATATCTTGAACTATGACTCACTTTCACACAACTATCTTCAACTTTAGATTCATTGACATGACTATGTATAACTATTTTTAAGCTTCAAAAAATCGTAACAGTGTTAGATTTAACATATTATTTTTGAATTTTAGTCACGTGTTGTGCATATGACCTTTTTTTTTAAATTCCAACATTACCCTCGGTCAACTTTGGTCAATTCAATCCCAATCTTTACTGAATACAAAATAAAATAAAATAAGAAAAAGAAGGGGAATTGGGTCAGCCCAGCTCCAACGTATTCTCCGGCAGCTTTATAGCTCTGCTCTGAAGCAGTCGGCATGGAGAAGGACTCTGAATAGAGATGCAACTCAATTTGGCATCGTTAGCTAGGGTGTGCATCTTCGATTGCGACTTCACCAAATCTAGATCCAGAACCATAACCCGTCTTGGTCTCCAATCGACTAAAGGAAAAAATGCCAGGAAGCTAGGGCAGATTGAGGACTCCTTCCTACGATCTTCGGGAGAGCTTGACCTCCGACGAGCTTTTGGTCTCAAATCTACCAAAGTTCATCCATGCAATTTCTAGTGAGGATTTAAGCTTGTCTTGACCAAGAAGGAAGCGGGGGACGACACCGGTGGACTCGACCAAGAACATCAAAGACAGACTTGACCATGGACGATGGAGTTCGCAGATCCACCGTCAGAGAATAGTCTTGGACCGTGAAGAAGAAGGATGATCTCACAGTGACATCATCCTTCTATATATTTTTTAATTTTTTTAATTCATATAACTATAAAAATACTAAAAAAGAAATTAAACAATCAGTTAAAAAATTAATAGGATTTTAAAAAAAGTATCAATTTTCAAAATATTATACCTAATTTTTTGTTACAAAATATATTGTATTTTCATTTTTCATGTTTTTAAATTTTTAATTAACAATTTTTATTGTATAAGAATAGTTTGGATATTCCAAATCAAATTTTATAGAACTAGGGATGGTGAATCTTAAAAATAGTTATGCATAATCGGGTCTTAAATTGAGGGTCATTATGTAAATATAATTCATAGTACAAGACATGTATACGTAATTTTTCCTAATTATTATACAGCATTTGATCAATGAACATTCATTTTTTTTTCTTCTCCATTTAGTGTCTTATAAATATATTACTAATAACAATATAATTATTAATGTGTTTAAATACACCAATTATGTGGTAGCAAATCTCTTGTCAAAATGGTACAGGTATAAACATGATCTGGAGCGTATCAATAATTGATAGGTGGGATAGCAACAGATCCGAATTAACGAGAACAATTGATATATGTAATGTACATTGTTCTAATTAAAAAAATATATACCTATCTAATGGATCATGAATTCCATAGAAATCAACTTTCATTACACACATATCAATACAACATTAAATTAAGATGAATGGTCATATATGAAGACGTTAACACAATCTCTGCTAATATTGTACATGATGTTTCATATCTATAGACATGTTTTGGTCGTAGGCACCTTATTTGTCATGTTGGTCGTTATGTTATGAAAGTCTACCGAGATCTTCAATTTAAATATATGAGATCAAATACAAAAATAGCTTAAAGTACAAATCAATGTACTAATTTCAGCTACTCATTTTTTTGATTGAAAGTTAATGATGCCACTTGTCACAATTTCGTGTAATGACTCAACTTTCATTATTTTTATTATTTTCTTCATTCCCATTTCGTTTGGATTCCAATTCACTTTGTTCTAATGACAATATTTTTCCTTTCTCGAGATCTACGAAACAAGACCAGTGAAGCATATATTTTAAACCCTAAACTCTAAACATTAAACCCTAACCCCGTGAACCCTAGTCCCTACAACCTAAACCCTAACACTAAACCATAAACCCCTAACCCTAAACCCATAACCCTAAACCAATAACTCCAAACCCCTAAATTTAAATCCTAAATTCTTAACCATAAACCCTAAACTCTAAAACCATAATCCTAAACCATTTAAAAATATATGCTTCACTAGTCTTGTTTTGTAGATCTCGAAAAAAAAGAATATTGGCGCTGGAACGAAGTAAATCGGAGTTCGAATGAAGTGAGAATAGATAAAAAAGTAGAAATGATAAAAGTTTAGTAATTACACCAAATTGTGACAAGTGACAGCATCGAAAAATTGGCACAAGATAAGATTTGTTCAAATCTAACTATTTCAAAAAAATCATCTTGGCAATTGCAAGCATGAAGTTCCTAATTGGATTTACTACTACATTTATTGTTGATTATTGGTAGTACTAAAATTCCTCTCGTCACAATAAATGTGTTCATATCAAATGGATAATAGATCATTTATTAGCATTGATTTTGTATAGATTTACATTCTAAAATTGCCCGAGCCTGATGGTTGCTCTACCTGTCATGACTTTTAGAACCGTCGTTGGCGTTAGTGCATCTCGTGATGATTTTCCTATACTTTAATCACCCCTTTTAAATTTTTCGGTTCTTGTTTTAGTGTATTTTACATCATTTCTTCATATATTACTTGGTTTCGTATATTGTGGCCTTATGTAGGGGAAATGAGCATTTGGAGCAATTTTGGAGGATTTTGGAGCAACCTAGTAGATCATATTCTGCCACCGCCTCAGGCCACATGTTTGGCACGACCGTGCTGTTCTCGGTGCCATGGAGTGCTTCATTTTGTCCATGACTTAGTCACGACCGTGCCTCCGTCCCTAGATGAAGACTTGAAGAGTCCAAAATTAGCTCGGATTTGTGTCACCACTACAGTCGCGACCGTGTTGTCCTTGGTATTCCTTCACGGACAAGGGCACGGTCGTGCCTCACCTAGTGCCAAGTACGGAGGCTGATTTCCTTGGATCAAAAGACCAGACTAGGGCCCGGTCGTGCCATTCTTTGACACCACCTTGGCCACAATCGTGTCAAAGTTCGCGCCTGCGCACAGACTGAATATTTTACATGTGTTTTTACCTTTATTACCTTCACTTCTAACAACTATAAATAGATATTTTAGGGTTTTAGAAAAGGGTTCTAAAACATTCCACACTTCTGGAGAGAGGCTCTCATTTTCTAGTGAGAGAAATCTTGTATTCTTGGATTTCAACGGAGATTAATGAAGATTGATGAACAAAGCCGGCCTTGGGGCCAACCAATCCAACCTATTATTGGGGCTCAGATTCTATATAAATCATAAGGGCTCATAATTTCTTAAATTGTCTATAGCTCAATTGGTTCTGTAGCTTGCTCCTACAACCATCAAGTCTTGCAATTCACATTTTTCATTATATATATGCTCTTTTGCTTTTCAAAATTTGTTTGAAATTAATTTTTTTTCTTTATGATATATTGTCTTCTATAACTTTTATTTATTTATCTAGGGTTAATTACAAATACACACACAAACGTTTGCGCGTATTACACATCACACACTAACGTATGGCCTCACCTTTTCTCCACGCTAACCTTTCAAATTTTAAC
>JAYMSW010003933.1:0-11579 GCA_036897725.1 Erodium texanum
TTCACAAACTCTGTAACCCTAAGAGAAAGGTAAAGTAGCTTATGAAAAATATTAATGTTAGTTTAGTTTTGTTGAATCTACATCATTCCCTTTTAGATCTATGAAGTTTCCGACATCCGGAAAAAGCGTGACCATTCGTTTTTTCCACGTCAGCTTAACTGCATGCAATGATAAATAAATAAATGTATATAAACGCCACGAAACTAATAATGTCGCTTACGTGTGGGGAGTAAAAACCATCGTTTACGAGTGACGTTCGGCGGCCCACGAGGCCCAAAACTGTGGGTGAGCCCACCGTCATGTCACGTGGGCTTCACGTTGCCGCGGCACTTTGTGCTCAGCTATTCGTTACCTTCTGCCACGTCACTCGACAGATGGGCCCACATAAACAGAAACCGCTTGAAGATAGAGAGTGAGTGACTGAATAAAACTGGCCACACGTGAACGATAGAGAAACGTCACCGTTTTGGCTGAGAACCTGAAGCACCCTGCGCTGAGGCTTTAACGGTCAATTAGTCCAATTTTTTTTGGTTGAGAGTGGTGAAGGAGACAAGCCGTTACCGGACGAGAAAAATGAGTGACAGCAACTAGCCACCGACATGACCTGTCTCCGGTGTCAATTCAATTGTATTATTTGTTTTGTTTTTTCACCCCAAAAAAATCTTTAAAGCTATGATCTTTTTCTATAAAAATTAGCGAGTGATGACATTATTGAATGTAATTATAAGGCAGTGATTTATAAAAAGAGAATTGGGAAGTAAAAATCTTTCAATCATTTTTATTTTTCATGTCCTGTATTTTTTTTCCACATTTACGATCTAAAACAACGATAAACTGATGAAACGATACCCAAATCATCTAATTGATAATTAACATATTATAATGTCTTGCATATAAAATTATTGCTGAACAAGATAAGGAGGATGAGGAAATGATTTTTCATAGTACCCAACTGGTTCACTACACACTTAAACAACCAGCTCAAACAAGACTACATATCACAGGATAATTGTGAGCACAAACAGCTAAAAACTACCAAGGCAAGCTTCTTTACCTTGTCCAAACATGTCATTCTGAATCCTGAAATCTAATGGCTGCCCCTTCAAGTTGGGAAGAATGGATCTTGTTGGTTCTTGTATATGTCAAACAACTGCATCCAATGTTCATACTGAGAAGCTATCTTCTTGCAATCTTCAAGGCCTTTCTCATCGTGCTCCATCAGCTCCTTGACAGATTTCATCCTCTTACCTTGTTTATCTCCATTTATGAGAAACTTGGCCAGTGTGGTTCCCCTAGAATCAATACACATAGAAAGTTTTTTTTTTTTTTATCAGATATACACATAGAAAGTTCAAGGGCTAAATAATTATTTTGAAACAAAGTGCTACAAAGTGCAATAAAAATACAAGTTTGAGGAACTTTTTTTTTGTCATGAGCATAGAAGAAGGCTATGATTTGCAAGAAGTGAATAGTATAGGGCACTTTTTTTCCATTATCCCTATGATTAACATGGGTATATATATGAACTTCTAGCTACAAACACGAATCACTATCATCTTTGTCTTTACACACAAAATCACATGCATAAAAACAGACTTGTTCGTGAGAGTGAAATTCATATATTGATATAATGATTCTTGTATCCTAAACAACAGCATTATGGTAATTTCATACCTGGGTTTATCAGATGGGATGAAACCTCGATGCTTAGAACGTGCTAAGGCCATAGGCAAGATGTCTTGTCTGTAGAGAGCACAAACAGCGTCCATACAAAGTTCTGGATCTTTCTCAAGAGCTAAACCCATTTCTAGTTCATCTTTCCATTTTCTATATTTTTTTACAGCAGATGTAAATTCATCAACAGAATCATCACTATCGGAGTCCGACAAACTATCAATGTCCTTGATGTCGTCCAAGAAGAACTCACTCATATTGCTTAGGGAGGTTTTCTCCAGCTCTTGAAGACATACACGCTTGCTGTGTTGAGAGTTATCATCGATACAGCAGTTCTGGGCCTCTAAATCTTGTTTTCTTTTTAGTGTGACGCTTCCGCTCTCAATTTTCATCAGTTTTGGTTGGGAAATTTGTGGGGATTTTTCAGAAGCCATATGTTTTTCAGGCAAAGTGATTCCCAAATCAGAATCATCATCATCACTATCACTGATCTCTACAAAAACATGATGTTCGTGCCCCTTGCTACCTGAAATGAAAGATATAGACATTGTCAAGACATTTATGATCATCGCCGTCTCTTTGAAAGGAAGCAAATATTACTACTAGTACTAGCCCATCCTTGCTGAGGCATGAATTAACTGTCTACAATAAAAGAAATTCTACTCATAAACCCTAAGAAATTGGCCAAGATTCATAATCAAAATAGGTTCGCTCTTCAATACACTTGTCTTTAAGTATCCAAGACATCTCTTAAGTTGAGGAACACCACCAGGAAGTTATATCATTTTCATGAATCAGATAACATGTAAAACTGAAATCCAATCATAATTAAAATGCAAGTAAGCCTGTGTAGAACACAACTACGAATTAAGATATGATCACACAATATTACCTTGTGAATTACCAATATCTGCTTTTGGAGAATGATGTGCTGGGGTTTCAACTGGTCGAGTGTTTTCATTGAAATATGACTCTTCCACCTCTATTTTCACACGGGCAAAACCGGAATTACCATTTTCAGGAACCGTTCTATTTGCACCTGAACCCACTTTGATGTTTTCATTGCAGTCAGACACATCTGGTTCTATTTCCGCACGGGGAAGCTCGCAATTAACATTTTCAGGAACTGTGCTATTAGCCCTCAAACCCACTTCAATATTATTCACAACAGGAGACTCTGACGCCAACAGTAATGCATCGTTCTCCAACCGTGACACCCGAAACTCCAAATCCTTATACTTGTTCTTCCATAGAGTAGCTGCAGCCTCAGCTGTACTTTTCTCCTTCTCAAGATCAATTATCTTTAATACAAGCTCGGTGACCTCAGCTTCCCCAAATCCCGTTCCGTTGTGCATTTCCTCCAACAGCTTCCTCTCCCTCTTCTGAATAGCTGTCCTATCTCTGTTCACCAAAAAAATCAGCCTTTTTAACTCCTCATTTTCAGCCTCCATAGCAATCTTATCTAATCTCAACCCATCATTCTCCTCCTTCAGTCGTTCCGTCTCAACCTTCCACTTCTCCTCTCGGTTCGTCAAAATCTCCTGTACATCATCAAAATGCCTTGGCCGAAAAGCAGTCCTCAAAAAGTCCATCAATTTGGGGATACTGGGATCACCCCCAAGACCCCCATTCCCTGCCATTTTTAGCTATACAGAGAAAGAAAAAGCTCTTTAGTCAAAATAAGAAAGTGGGTTTGTGAGGAAAGTGCTTGGATTGACCATGGGAGAAAAGTAAAAGCTCAATCAGAAACCCTACAAACTATCGATGGTTCTATCAACCTAAGTTCGAAGTAAAACGAATCACATTCTATAAAATTCTATAGCAAGAACAATATATACATCTTAAAGTTAGTTCTTTCGACATTTTCAACAGAAATGAATCGAGACATAAAAGCAAACACATAAAAGAAATCATGAACCCTAAAGTACTATCTTTTACCTGGTTTGGGGGAAATGTTTCAGGAGATTAGAAGACGCAAGTAGCTGTGAGCAGAGTCGAGAGACGCATAGAACGGAAGTCTACGATTAGCTATGGAAATGGATTTGTAACTCTGGTCGATGAACAAATGAGATGGAGATGTTCTTGTGTACAAGGCCAATAATGGCAAATGTGCGTACTGCACCAGCTTTTCTGTAGATTATCCTAATGGAGGCGCTTCCAATATATTTTCTAAAAAATAATATTATCTTTTGTCCAAAATAATATTTAAAAGTCTAAAGATTACAGTACATCGTAAAATGAACGCTAATTCGAATGGATTGAATGTTTTTATTTGATTAATAATCAACTGCATTTAAGAGGTTAATAAGATTTTGGAAATAATTTAGATTATTTAATCAGATCAAATTAACTTTTTATATAAAAAAATATTTGACGATAAGTGTTAATTTTCTTCTTCCAAAATAAGATTAGGGATAATTTTCTTCTTCCAAAATAAGATTAGGGATAAGTACATATGTACTCATTTCAAACTTTCATTTGCAACGACTCCTTGCGATCAACCTTTTGTCTCAAAACTTCATCAAAAATGACTTTTACGTTACAAAAAGTCCCCCAAAAGCCTCATATTCCATTACAAAACACTAACTCTGTTACAATTTTATGTAAAATGTCACTCACAGTCCATTAGAATTTCACCCTACCCAACCATAAACCATAACCCTCCACCACCTTCAATCTCATGAACATGTAAACAGTTATGAACCAACATAAGACAAAATTCAAAAACAAAAGCAATTGCCAACGACAAACGTTTGTCCCTCGAGTTTCATATACAATCAACTTATTCAAGAACCAACAGAGTTCTCTAGCACAATGTTAACAACACAAAATAGTAATAGATTTCCCCTAAAACCTATTAAAATGCATCATTTCCTAAGAAACACTTATTTTTGCCATATAGCATAAATACGAATTTGGTTACGAGCACTGGGAAGAATTAATAGCGAGCGTAATATAAGCGTGGCCCAAGAGAGGTTTCTAAATCTCCTCACACCTCCATGAAATAATTTCCCAGAATTATACCTTCTACCGCCTTTCTCCTACTGCTCAGAAACATAAGCACTAGAGTTCAACAGATAGATTTGGAGTACCTCTTGCTTCAGTCAGAGATCCTCATCTCAACGCCCAGAAGGTCCTTCACCACCTCATATGTCACAAATGCAATCGCTATAGATGGAACCACCTGAAGCAGATAGAGCATGTTACATTCTCTCAAACAAGGACCCCTATTGATTTTGTTGTTCTCCTAGGAATAACATAATAAGTCCCTACTTTCTTAATTTAGATGTCCCAAATTAAGTGTCCACTTTCCTTCTTTAGAAAATAATTATGCATGATAAATCAATTATATTTCACTCATAAGTGGGTAGGATATGAGGGCACGGGTAAAAATTAAACCACATGCTCATCCTTAATTTTTAGAAAACTCAAAATAGGATACTTATTATGGGATAGAGGGAGTGCTTATCATAAAATGTAAACCTTTATAACTAATGGAATCGATAAGAGGAGAGTATATATATATAACTGAGTGTGAATCAAGAAACAATGTTGAATGACAAGATAGGTTGGTTATTACACTAACCTTGACTGAATTAGGGACCAGTCCTTTGTACAATGCTCCAAATCCTTCGTACTTAACTGTCTTCCTGAATGTGTCAACCATACCATTATATTCAAGGCGAGTCTTGCTCCCTTCACCAGTGACAACTGAAGCAGCATCTTTCCAGCCAACCATCTGCATTCTCCGTCGAACGACATCAAGTGGGTATGCAACGGTCTGGCCAACAGTTCCTGCAACGGCTCCACATGCAAGTCTTGTTGTCACGGTCAACTCTTTGTCCTCAACTAGTCCAAATGGATTGCTTTTGACCATCCAATCTTTCAAAGATTCATACACAGCAAAGTTGAGACCAACATACGGTACCTAAGAACACCATGAAATATAACTAAGATGGAGCTAACCAATGAAACTGAAACCAAGATAACAGAGTTTATGTTACCATCTCCGTGCCACCTCAATTACCACCAGAAAAGGAAAGAGAAGAAAGATGCAAAGAAGGAATGACGGTAGAGAAGAATGGAAAGAAATAAGAATAAGTATTTTGAGAATCAATTATAGCATTATTTAGAAATAGTATCTTTGAGTTTCCATAGTTGTAGAGATTGATATCTCTAGTATTTCCTTTTACTCGTTGTAGCTGGTGTATTTAAAGGGTACATCATAATCGAATAAAGCATCAGAAAATCATAGTTAAAACTGATCCCTCTTGGTCACCTAGAATAATAACTTCGGTCTAATCACTTTAAGGACCGATTACCCATATACAAGGCCAAGGACTGTAACATTAGAATATGGAGTTCAACAACTTTGCAGTTAACAAAGCAGCTCAATAGTTTACTCACCACTCCTATGACGGAAGGCAGCCAGCCTTTATACAAAGCTCGAGGGCCTTCTTCCCGAAGGACCGTTGTAAGAGCATGGTAGATTCCTCTGTATTGACGAGGTGAATTCTCTGTCTGAAATTATTAGTATTATGAATAAAGTTATTCGACGGAGTGATAAGATAAAATGGCTACACATGCTCTATGCAAAGATTTGAAGGACCAAATCATATATATATATATATATATATGGAAACTCAAATGCTTACCTGGACAGTTAACCGACCTCGTACCATGTCCATTGGGTACGTTGCTGACATGGCAATAATTCCAGCACATGCACCAGCTCCAAGGCGTAAAAGAGGAGAGAGTTGAGCCTCCTCTGCAAGAAAAATTGAAGACAAAATGAGAGGTCATTAGTGATCCATACTCCACAAGGCACATATAATAAATATTGAGTATTTACAGATGTTAGCTGAAAAATTGAATCGGTACAGGATTTTTAGTATTTAACCAAAAAATCATATGACAACAAAATGAAAATTGTCAGCTTAATATATTTTTTTTTCAATCAAAACTGGTGCATAAAATGTTCAGATTCATCCTGGAACTCCAATGACAAATAATTTTGCATATGTGCATGCAAAGACCCCAGGTTCTCCAAGACAGCCTAATATATTGTTTATTTTCTGAATAATCTTGCATACCAGGCTCAAAACTATACATTAGGCGGCTTCAAAATTTTGTATGTGATTGCAACAACAACCAGAAGAGCTTCGAAATCGATTACCCTTACACAATTTAATGAATTCAAGAAACAACAAGAAGAGGGTGTAGATGTTATACCATTTCCAGGTTGCTGCCGGTAAAGCCATAAGATTCCACTGTTCATAAGGAAAAAATAAAGAGGATACTTTAGTACATGACCAATAGACTCAAAAAATGGGAAAAGCTGGATAATGTTCTCTAAAAAGGAAGTTGAAGAGATCTGTATCTTTATTCGTATAAAGGAACATCAGCAAAATCCATGGCAAATAACAATTGAAAAAGTGGAAGGACCAATACATACTGAGATGCTTGCTCATAGCTAAAGAACTTGACAGCTGAGTTTGGGACGATGCGAGCACAGTTTGTGCCATTGCCTTTGAACATTCCTCTAAGACCTTCAGTTCTCCATATATATTTCAAGCCTTGAATTGTTCCATTATATTTTATGCTATGAGGATTCTGGACCTGCATGTGAAAGAAAAATCTTAGTCCCTTCAACAAAACTGAATAGTACACGGAAAAACACAGGAAAAACAACATATATTTGACATGTGAGATGCAACAATATGAAAAATGAAATAAGAAGAAAATTCAACCCCAACATTTATAATAGAAATATCACCTGAAGCAGAATTTTTAGTCTTTCTAAAGGAGCAACAGCTGAACGTGACCTGCAATAGAAAGTGTATAACATATCAATACACAAACTACAAACCTTAACAGGTCATTGCAACTATGTCATGTAGAAACCTTTGCAGCGAAGGCCTGGCAACCACTATTACTTAGAAAATAGGATATGGGTCGGGTAACCTAAATCTAGCATCCAGTTCAGGAACATGCACATCAAATGAAATTATAACTCTTCAAGCAAACAAACATTCCTACTGGTCCTATTACACAAAAAGATTCTCTGAATGCACCAACCACATCTGAGCCACCATTTCTCCTATCAGTTCCATTCAGAAGCATACTGATTTTTTGTACGATTCCACAGCTTCAGGCAAACAAACAATCATAATGGTCCTATTACACAAAAAGATTTTGTGAATGCAACAACCACACCTGAGCCACTATTTCTCCTATCAGCTACATTCAGAAGCATGCTAATCTTTTGCACGATTCCACAGCTTGTGAGTGATAGAAAAAAAAATGTCAGTCCTTGTGAACTTAAACTTGTAGCACCAACCTAATCTAAGTATGCTACAGGGATCCTTCAATGCTGCTCAGTGATCAATTTTCTGAAGGGAAGCCTCCAATAATCACCAAATCCAAGAGGCAAAAATCAAAAGAAATGTTCCCAATACAGCCTAAATCTATGAAATTTGGTTAATTTCCATAAAAGTTGGAGGATGCTAAGACATTCATAATAAAAATCAACCCATAAACATGAATATTTTTTTAACCAAACGATTATATTTTTACTTGTAAAGGACATGAAAGCTCACACTACTAGAGAATAGTTGATCCTAACAGACTGTAAGATAAACATCAATTCATTGCCTAATATAACAACATGCCACGAACACTAAATTGGAAGAAGAAATCGGAAATACACAAGGAATTCAAAATCGCTGCAAGAGCCAGAAACGAGAGCAATGAAAATTAAAACAGCATCACATGCAAGAAAAATAAACAGAAATGGAGCAAGCAATCAAACACAATAACAAAATAGAAAAATTCGCCACGAAAACAAAAGGTAGCAGATCCACAAAAGACGACAACAAAAACGAAAAACTCACACTCCACCGGCGATTCCTCCGGCAGCAAGAGACTTGCAGATGCCGAGGAAAGCATAGCTTGGAGCTTTCATCCCTTCGCGAGCCACTTTCGCCTCCTCGGCGAGATTCACGATCGTAGATACCGCGGTCTCGCTCCCCTTCCCTACCACATCCTCCGACGCCATTGAAACCCTGTCAAGCTCACCGGAACCCTTGGATTGACAGTCGCTGAGTCTCTTACGGCGGACGAATTGACCGGCGATTAGGGCAAGGCGTGAATGTGTTTTGGCTACGCGCCTGTTGGAGAAGAGAGTGAGAGACGACGGAAGCGCTGTGCCAATAAATTAAGAAGAAATAGAATAAAGAAGAGCGAAAGTTAATTTATATGGAGAGGAAGCTCTGTTTCGCAGTTGCAAAATGACAATTATGTGGTTGGTTTCGTCACTGTGTCTTTTGGATACCGTTTGTACGGCCCCCGCGCTCGGTAGGGGCATTTTTGGTATAACACCTTTTGTTTAGTCAAAATTCCTATAGGCATAGATTTTCATTTTATAATGTTTCTTTTACAGTTCCAATTTACAGTGTTAATTTAATATACCCTACCTTTGTTTATATGTACATATTATTTTTTCAATTTTACCTTTCAAATATTGAGTGCCGTGACCACTTTAAAAAAATAAAAGTTATATTCATCCGATCTAACCGAAACAACTATATTCTGATTTTATATCCTAATGTTCATTCATTAAAATGTCATTAAGATGAGAGCAAATAATACTGACTCACAATTATTATGTTATTTGATTTATCGATTAATCTTAATTTGTAGGTAAATAAAGAAATATATAGATAATTCATATGAATTCTTGTATATACTTTCTTCATCTTATCTCAATAGCGTGATCTGAAATATTACCCTTCGAAGAAAGCAGGAGCCAAATTCTGAGTCTGGTCCATTACAAAAGGAGTTAGTTGATGGCTACATGTAGCTGCCATTTTAAATGTGGACCATTTTCATTTTCTAGCTTTTTTGCTGTTGAACTTATCATGTATTCATGTTTCAGTTTATAGCTTCATCACTCTTTAGAAGAAATGTCACTGTCACATTATATGTGGCTAATCAGGTCCACTTATACATATCCTATTTGTGCAAACTAACTACAGATATTATATATAGATTCGATATGCAATTTAATGTAAAGAGAATTGCTACAACTTAACTAGATCATGGTCTGATGATGATTCTTATTTACAAGATTAAAAAAAAAAAAAAAGGTTTTTCTTTAGGTAGTAAAAATGTTTCGAGTATCAGATGAAATGTGTTAGGTTTGGATTTAAATTAAGTACCAAGAAATGTTCCATTTTTTTTCCTGGTTGAGAAGGAAAGGATAATCTGGTATATTTTGTGATACCAAGCCAAGGTTGGTCTTGTCTGAATGGAGAGGATGTGATAGATCCTATGCCAAGTGTCCATTTGGCTTTCAAAAGATTCTTCCAGTATACATCTTTTTTAATGTTTTATTTGGTTCTTTGTGATGGACTCACAGAGACCTATGTAGCCATTGTAAGATCCAGTAGTGGTGAATATGTTGAGGATCCACTATTGTAGAGTCAACTTAATTTATGGAAGTATCACATATGCAGACTGTTAATTCTTATTGTGGGGTTATGTTAAAATGCCCTTACCCATGTGCCATGGGTTAAACAAAATTTTTTATGTTAAATAACTTAGATTTTGTATAAGATAACCAAATACACTATAATGAGGTAAAACGAGTAATCTGATTGTCAGTACATATGCAACGCCATCAGGAGTCAAGTGTAGCTCTGGTCTCCAATGAGCTTACTCATCAAAGACGGTCAATCACTAGCAACGGCTCTTAATATAGTTTCAATAAAGGCAATGCCAACACAGAGTCGATGTTGGCTCTGTCACGTAAGCTCAAGTGGGTTCAAGGTGAGGGTTTAGCACCGGTCCGACATTTATCAAAAATAATGTAGCAACGCCCTATCATCGATGCTAACAGTGTATTTAATATTGTTTAATCAATAAAAAATTTAAAAAGTGTGGAGAGAGAAGAGGGGAGGTGGTCAACCATCTTGGTTTGCATGCACTGGCATTGGATCCCCGCAGAGCGTTGGTGTTGACCCATCAGCGGTGCCATCCACTGCTATCTCATCCGTGGCATCGGTGATAACGCGATAGCGCCCCTCATCGATGTCGTTTTAACCTTGGCCTAAGATTTATTAACATGTCAGCTAACAAAGTGACCCATACTCTAGCTAAATGTGCCCTTTCTCTCTTGTTGACCCGGTCGGTGTGGTATCGTGTATACCACTTGAACTTTTATCAATATTGTCTTCGGATAATCAATAAGCAATAATACTGAATTTATTTCCAAAAAAAACAATTACCCATTTGGGTTAACGTAATAGTGGGATAGTTTTTTTCGTAGTCATTTGAAAATTAATTATGGTGGGAACAATAATTGTTATTAGTTATGTTATTTAAAGTTATTTGTCTTAGGTCATTTCATGTGCATATTTGTTAGAGCATCGGTAGTGGAGCGTGTGATGGCGATTATGTCTGTTATTTGACAAGTGATGCAACTCAGTCCACAATGGAGCGTCTGACGGCAGTGTCTGATAGCTGTTACTTTTGATATTTTTGTGGGAAATCTTATTTCTTTTTCGATTTTTAAATAGATATTAACATATAGACATTCAAAATGAACAATGATCCATAACTACATTAAAATTATTGAAATGGAAATTCATTGCATGAAAAGAAAAAAGCATTTAAAAAAAGCATAAAAAACAGTACTACATGTTGCGTCAAGCCATAGCTTCAAAAGTCATCTGGTCTTGGGCTATCTCGTTGTGATGCTCTTTGAGTTATTCGGGCCTCATCTCGGAGGTGTCCATCTGTTTCAGTTGGGAAATCCGGTTGTAGTGCCTGTCCACCTAGCGCTTGGGCTATTGTAGATTGATGTTGTTACTGTATGATCTCTGCACAGTCGGGGACTGGTTGTT
>JAYMSW010003934.1:0-11578 GCA_036897725.1 Erodium texanum
TACAATGAAGCTGCAATCGGCCATATTCAGATTTTCATTATAACCTCTGCTCCGGCAGCTTTGGTCATGCTATATATGTCTCCCCTCAAAGGTAACAAAGATTGTGCTGATAATTCCATCAGGCATTTCTTGAATTCTAGTCGCAATGCATTGTCCAAATCTCTACATAGCCATTGTGCCCCTATAGTGCTAGAATTTTGTAAGTTGCTCAGAAGAACTGCTTATGAGGATCCTCTGTATCTTTCCTGCCGGAGTACTTTTGGTTCATTGTTGGAAACTATTGGCTTCTCACGTGGATTGAGAAACATGGAAAGTATTAGAGGGACAATTGTGATACCAGAGCTTTCTCCATTTGTTAGTGAGCTAGCTAGCCGGTTGTCCAAGGACTTGGCTTTGAGCATGGAATCACCCTCAAGTGTTGGGCCATTGCTGAGTGATGTCAGAGACTTTGCTGCGTTTTTGGTCCCTTTGCGAAATGCAATTGTGGAGCAGGTGGATTTTATACCTATTTCCCTACCCTTGCATGGTAGAGATCATACTAAACCCCCACTATACGGAGAAGAGATTGAGTTTCTTCATGTTATCTTTGTGGATTTATTGAGAAACATGGATAAATGCCTCCAAAAAATGGAGGACTGTTTGGCTGTGAAAGGAAGTGGGGAGGGTGAAATTATTTGTTCTGGATGGTCGCAGTATCTTGCAATTTTGAAGGAACTGAATAGCACTTCAAAACTATATGCCGGTGCTGAAGAACAATTTTGGGGAGTTCTTAGACTTAAAAAGGTTGCGGTATGTGCATTGATTAATAGATATGCAAAGCGAACTGATGATCATCAGTGGCTTCTTGAGCATAAGGAGATCACTGATTTTGAATGTCGGAGGCATCTAGCAATGATGATGTTCCCTGAGGTGAAAGAAGACTACGAGGAGCTACATGAAATGCTGATTGACAGGTCACAGCTCTTGTCAGAATCATTTGAGTACATATTACGTACAGAACCCGAATATCTGCATGCTGGTCTATTTATGGAATTCAAAAATGAGGAGGCTACAGGTCCTGGTGTACTGAGGGAGTGGTTCTTCTTGGTATGCCAAGCTATTTTCAATCCTGAAAATGCTCTATTTGTCGCATGCCCAAATGACCGCAGAAGGTTCTACCCTAATCCTGGTGAGCCCTTTTTTCTAATATTATATATGGTCTTGTTTAGGAACATTTGATGTTGATATGTTAAGCATTTGTTTTTTTCCTTAACTTTATCGAAACCGTGTTGTTTCAATGAAAGGGAATAATTATCAAAATATCTAAATCACTG
This sequence comes from Erodium texanum, assembly GCA_036897725.1. Classification (NCBI taxonomy): domain Eukaryota; kingdom Viridiplantae; phylum Streptophyta; class Magnoliopsida; order Geraniales; family Geraniaceae; genus Erodium; species Erodium texanum. The sequence goes on from JAYMSW010003934.1 coordinate 1,314, forward strand.
TTATTTTTGGGTATCGAATTCCTATATCCGCATAATTCTGAAATTATGTTTCTCATCATCGATCATTTTGTCCTTTAAATAACTAAAGCCCTCAGATTTCTCCTTGTCAATTGGTTCTTCTCCTTTTTGCCTCTATCGCCATGATGGAAATTGAAATTTCCAACATGCATATCTATTATTTTAATAGTTTTAATTGTAAGCAGATATTTTTCACATGACTGGCAACAAACCTGTTAGGAAATCAGAAACATGATTGGCATTTTGTTTGTAGTTAAATAGATAGCGTGAATGTTAATGAATAGTAGTAACTGCAGGATGGTGAGGAAAACATAAGTTGGATGGGTTTATTTACTGGAATTCCTTTAGATTATGTTAGACTCTAAGTAATATGGACTGAAGGGATGGTAATAAAGAGATTGTGGGTATCTATCATAATGACTTGGTATTTCCATAGCATTCATATGAGTATGTTCTCATTTCACCCTGTGTACTATTCACGACAGATGTTAGGCTGTGATATTTGCACCAAAGTATCACCAGAAAGTGTAAAACCATCAAAAGAATCAGTTGCGAGGAGCAATGAGTTGATAATTTGGTGCACATTAGCCCTTATGATTTGTTTCAAGGCACCAGAAGTATGTTTATATATTACCATACTTCACACTCATGACCCCTAAAAGTGGTAGTAATATGAAGTTTCTTTACTGATATTGCTTTGTTGATCAGGCTTCGTAAACATAAGTGGATACTTATGTTTTCTAAAATTCCATAACATTAGAACAATAAATGATTGTTTTAAGTTATGGAACTGCCCAAAACCAGTTATCAGGTGACTTGCCTTGGGTACCTGTTGGTTCAATTGGTAGAACTCTTGCTTATGTTCAAAGTGATCTTTGGGAGTAAATCCTGTTTGCATATGGATTGGGGAGATACAGGGAATGAGGGTAGGCTAACCCCCATTGCTTTACTGGCCATTAAACCAGAAAACGTCCATCCTTAGAGGAATAGCACATCAGTTAGTGCGTAGGCATACTTTTGACATGGACAGAAATATAAGTGATCTTTCTATTTTTGGAATTTATTGTATTGATCTTGGCTGTGTGATTACAACTGTTTACTTTAGTAAATATGCATATAGATGTGGAATGTGGATATGATATAGTTTCTAGTCTCAGTATTCCCTTGGATTCCAGGTGGTGCATACACAATTTATAATAGTATGTGAAATGTTTTGTGCAATACACTGTAAGGTGCATATACAATGTGTCATACTATGTAATACATACTTTTGGGCACTTCCTGTTGTACATTATCATGGACTACAATTCTAAAGCCGATTGTTGTATGTTTAACTTTATACTAACAGTTTGTCTTTTTCTTAGTGATCAAGTGAGGTGCTATGTCCCTTGAGCACTTTTAGCTTGAAAAGCAGCTTTTGAAATAAGGATCATCATTTGAATCAAATGTGTGTGTTTATAATGTTATCATCTCATTTTTTTAAATACTAAAACATGAGTTTTTTAACCTCTGACTGCCAACACCTCTACCTCCTACCCTGGACTATTAAGTTGACTAGGTTCTCATCATTTACTAGGAGGCTGAGATTTGAGTATGCAGTCTCTCCTTTAATGAATAATGATTAAGTGTTCAAATGTTAATGTTTTTGTCCGTTCTTCTATCATATATTTAATACATATTCTTATATTTGCAGCATCAAAAGTGGATCCCTTGCACCTTGAGTATTTCAGATTTTCTGGTCGGGTGATAGCTTTAGCTTTGATGCATAAAGTGCAAGTGGGCATTGTCTTTGATCGTGTGCTTTTCATACAACTGGCTGGAAAGTCCGTTTCTTTGGAGGATATACGGGATGCAGATCCATTCTTGTATAACAGCTGCAAACAAATTCTGGAGATGGATGCTGAATTTATTGATTCAGATGCACTAGGATTGACATTTGTTAGAGACGTTGAGGAGTTAGGGTCCAGGAAAATTGTGGAGCTTTGTCCTGGTGGGAAAAGCATTGTCGTGAACAGCAAGAATAGGAAAGAATATGTTGATCTTCTCATTCAGCATCGATTTGTCATATCTATATCAGAACAGGTATCTAATTTTGCTCAAGGTTTTGCTGACATTCTATGTAATGCAAGGCTCCAGAAGTTCTTTTTTCAAAGTTTAGAGATCGAAGATCTTGATTGGATGCTGCATGGAAGTGAAAGTGCTATAAGTATTGAGGACTGGAAGGCACATACTGAATACAATGGATTTAAAGAAACTGATCCTCAAATTTGCTGGTTCTGGAAGGTATGTTTCTACTGCCGCTGTGTGTTTGTGCATGTGTACAAGGCACATTGTGTGGTTTTTTGCTCTTTATGATTGATGCATTGTGGGATTGATCTGTTCTAGGATGTAAAGTGCTGCTATTTTCACATTTGGTTTATAACTCACCTTAGACTATATTTGGATTATGTTATTGCAGTTGTTCTTTTTTTCCTTTCTTAGTTTTGTTATTTGGAATGTGTTTCAGATTGTCATTCATAGTTTACTGAGCAAGAACATTTTTTAATTGGTTATGCCGCCTACATGTTCACAATAGTCTTGCATTCATCCTGATTGTTGAAACAAACTGTTGCATGGTTTTCATAACCACCCAAGGAGCAAACTTTTGAGGATATTTGAAGTTGTGTACTAGAAAGTCAATCTTTGATTATCTTGCCCCCTATGGTCTTCTTGCACTTGGTGGATTTCCCATTTATTAGGCTCAGATGAAATGTCATTTAGTTCATGCAGCATGAAGCCTTGTTATATATGCTTGAGCGTAACCTATTCTATAACCCATCAAAAATTCAAGGGAACACTACTTTCTTTTTTACAAAGTCATTATATTCCCGCAGTTAAACATCCACTTATAGCCGTGAAAGCAACTAGAGTAACTTGTAATGTAAATCAACATTCAGTTACATCTGTCCTTCTTGGACTACACTTGTAGGAAATGTAAGGCAGTAATGATATGTAAAATAGGGATTAGTACTGAATAATGGTATGCAAGTGATACCTATTAGCATACTTAGTTTGTGGGGGACTACTTTAGAGGAAAGCGTTACTCGTTAGATTGTGCTTCAAGAGGCTGAAAAGATTATTCTAGTAAGTTGCTCGAATCCTTGATAAATATATACTAGCAATAGAGAAAACTTCAAAAATGGCCATGCTATAAACTTATTGGTGTTATGTATTTTTTGTGTGAAAATATCTGAATTTTAAGGTCCCCTGAAGTCTACAATATTGATTTTATTTTTGCGAGATGTGTTTTGGAGACTTCTAGAGTTGAGAGTTCAACCAGAAATTTTTAATTGGTTGCTTTGGCATTCTTTTATGTCCGAATTAGTCCATTCTTGCTTCCATCTTTGAAGTCTGTTCTTCTAAGAGATTCTGGTTTAGGCATATACAAGTAACAAGTTTACCTCTAAAGGGCTGAAAGTAGAATGATTAGCCAAACTTGTAAGTTCAAGACTTTTTTTTAAAAATAAATAGCACCACCTGTTATGATGGGGTGTTTGGCAAAGATCCCTATATACTTTTATTATGGAAATGTAAGCTTCAGAGCTATTCCACATTTTCAGACTTGCATATGAAAATTTATGCTTTTATTATGAAAATGTATTCTTTTATTAGGAAAATGTATGCTTCAGAGCTATCCTTATAGTTTCAGACTTACATTTGAAGTTTAATCTGTACTGAATATAAAATAGTTTGGCTATTCAAACTTAAGATGTGCATAAGATATTTTAGTTAATTTGCTGACTCTGAGGGGGGAATTGAGTATTCAGGGCATCAATATTTGGCTACTGTATGTCTAGATCAGTGTGCAACAAGGACTGGACATTGTTTGTACTGAGATGACTTGGTTTAATTCGAAACTGCTGCAAGGGCTAATCAAAGTACAGAGCAGAATGGCGATACAATTTGCCTATAGCTTAGGAAGATATTTTATTGGGTTGCAAAAATTGGCTCTCAATTGAACCTACACTTGGTAGGTGTGATGTGATTTGAACACGAGGTGTCATAGGTTAACTAGTTGAATTTTCACTCTTTTTGTTATTATATTTTTTTCTTGCTACTTTCCATGTTGTTTGTATTGGGTGGAAAACCGAATAGGTTCTTCTATAGATGCCAAGTAGTTGGAAATTAGTATAAATTTACAGGGTTTTCGTATCCTGCATCTTTTGTTGAAATATCTGCTTTGTATCAAGTTGCTAATTTTTAGGGGAGAACCAATGTCATGATTCATACAGTACCCTTTTTTTAATGGATGAGGGCTCTGTTTGCCTGATGACAAGGTATGGGTTGAAGCATCTGTTGTGAGTAATCTCAAATTATTCAGACCTGAAAATGCATAAAGAAGTAGATACCTGTGTTTTGAGTTTTGAACCCCCTTGCACTAAATTAGAAATTTGTAGTGAACTTTGTATTGAATTGCTTATGCATCTTGCAGATTGTTGAGGAAATGTCAGCAGAGCAAAAAAAGGTGCTTCTGTTCTTTTGGACATCAGTGAAGTATCTACCAGTGGAGGGTTTCCGGGGGTTGGCATCTCGGCTTTACATCTACAAGTCCAGTGAGGCCCAAGATCGGCTGCCGTCATCTCACACATGCTTTTATAGGATATGTTTCCCACCTTATGCATCCATGGCTGTGATGCAAGATCGCTTCAACATCATTACTCAAGAGCATATCGGATGCAGCTTTGGAACATGGTGATTTTGGGAAAGTGGTAAAGGATTTTTGACTGCACATATGAAGATTCGTCCCTGCTTGCTTTGTACAGATTATAGATTAATGTTATGTCATCCCCTAGACTATGTAAGAAAGAAGGTGGTCTCTCTAGTTATTTATATATCTATCTATCTATGTTTCTTTGGTGGTGAGGGTCATGTTGTCATTGCACATTGTGTCAACTGTTGATATACATAGGGTGGTGTATAGTATATATATAGTTGAAGCAGGGGAAGAAAGGGAAGAAACTTCCTTTGCTTCCATGGACTGCCTTTTCTTTTACTGATAGTTATTGCCTTTTTTTATGTCATATGTAAGTAAACAGGTTATGGAATGATATTGGAGTCCACAGAATCTCTCTTTGATGCATGCTTGTGAATGGGTTCCATGTGATAAAGGGGTGTATCTCACAAGGGCATAGCTTGATTAGGCCCTTGTTTCTTATACCTTCCTGTGTTGTCATTCTTCTGTAATTTTGGTACATGTTTGCATGAAATGAAGTTCTGGGTCACATATTTTATCAGAAAAGATGGGGCAAAAAAAATGAAATGTGAGGAACTCCATATGTTCCTATTGTGTTGCTTCAAGCATCTCTTTTTGAGATCTTAATGATGGATCTAATGATGGCAATTGCATTGTGACTCAGTACACCACAAATTGGCAAATTTCAAGCAGGAGATTCAATCCCTATATTAATTACAGAGTAGTATGATCAAGATGAAGCTTTGCAAGATATTTATTTTATTTAAATTAAATGAAAAATACAATAAAAAGCATTACCAAATGCAAACCTAGAGACAGCGATCATCACACCATACTCATAAAACCCTCCAGCACATGACATGGACTCATTAGCATACATTAACTCGGTGGCTTCAAAATGTTAATCTCTCATCACCTTCACAAACCCACATAACTAAATATACTATAATAGAAAAGGCTAGAGGTACCACCCTTTACTCCTCAACCTTCTCAACTGGAACCTCAGTGCTAGCTTCCTCTGCTGGCTTCACTTCCTCAGCCTCCACAGCTTCGGTGGTCTCTTCCTTGGTCTCCTCGGCTGCTGGTTCTTCTTCAGCCTTGACCTCAGCTTCAGCTGGAGTTTCTTCTTCAGCCTTGACCTCAGCTGGAGTTTCTTCCTCTGTTTTCTCTTCTGCAACTGATTCAACCTTAGGTTCCTCCACTGGAGCCTCAACTTCTGGTTGCTCTGCCTCCACTGCTGGTTCTTCAGTCACTGCCTCTGGAGCAGCCACCACCTCTTCTGGGGTTGGCTCCTCTGTCTTGGTCACCTCTGGGGCTTCATTCTCTGGCAATGTTGTTGGGATAGATGCAACCTGCAAGAACAAACCATTTTTTTATATATATATATTTTCTATCACAACTCAAACATATTGGCATGCATATAGAAAATAGAAAGTAATTGCTATGTTGATTAGCACAAGAAAATGAGTTTGAGGTCATATATAAACTCAAGAGCTTGATCATGAAAAAGGGTCTTGAGAGAAGCCAGATTAGCCTACATATTGGGTCTTTGAAAAAGTTGGTTTAGCCTCAAAAGCATTGGATCATGCAAAGTTTAGATCAAATGAAGATCGACCCATCATTTTTATTCTGTTTCTTCCATATTATTTCACCAACAAAAAGGAAGACGAAAGGATCTAAGAAAACAAAACAAAACGACAGAAAGCAATTCTGATCATTGAGATCAGCACAATCAAGAACAGGTTATTTCTAGCTGATTTGTTTGATCCAAGATGTTATAACCAGATCACATGCCGTGGTAGCTAGAGGGAGCTTTACCTCAACACCGGCCATTTTGGAAAAGATAAGACAAAATTTAACAGAGAATTGAAAAGATTGAGGGAATGGAATGGAAACTAGAGTGAAGCTTGTGTTGTGAGAGATAAGTGGTGGAATGAGAGCTTTAAATAGAGATGTGAAAGCCTAATGTTTCAGTAAAATAAATGAATAATATTTGGGGGAATCTTTGCAAATTGACACCTCACCCCCACTGACACACAGATCAAAAGACACCGGCTAGTGATGCATAGTTGTGAATGTCGCAAATTTTCGGACTAAAATACTAATTAGATAAGGTTTTTATTTGTATTTGTTGTAATTGACAATATATTAGGGTAACAAAGTTGGTTGGTATATAATGGTCAAAAACTTAAACTCTGGTCTTAAAAATTATAGTTGCATTGAATCTTTCTTTTTAACTTATATTGAATTTTCTCTCAAATAAAATGATAAAGTCAAATGATATTAATAAGTTCTTAACTTATAATTAAATCATTAATACATCAATTTTAATAACTAAGAATCTAGTAGGTAGTGTCCCTTACTTCGAAATAAATAAGATTGATACCTATACTTGATACATAAAATTACAGATTTAGAAACAGATAATATATATTACCATACTTAGAGCAACCACAATCATGGCATTTGATCTCGCCCTTCAATCATTCGTCGGAGGCCGACCTCGGCTCACTCTGAGCAGATGGCCTCCGACGACTCCATTAGAAGCATCCTCACGGCCTACAATATTGGAAGATGTTCTCGATGCCTTGCAACCTCTGGACTTCGTTATCCTCTCATCTAATGGGCAGTTGACACGTGGCAAACGAGTTTGAACCCGACGGTCATTTTTTAGGAGAAAAACATTAAATATAAAAACATAATTCAGATCTTCTATAAATATCAACCATATCATTCTCTCTTTACACACCTTTAACACTCTCGGAAAATTTTGAAATTTTTCTCTCTCACTCTCATTCAACGATCTTAACCTTCAATAATGTCTCGCACTCGTGGTGGACATAGTGGATCGGAACGTTTACTACTTGATAAGCCTTTCGACGTGTTTCCAGATAAAGTCGTTCTAGGAACACAAGCACAACAGTCTGAACCCAAAAGCCCTATCATTCTGGTTTTAACACCGAGGGCTATTATCCCCGAGTCCTATCTCAGTCAAGATCTCGAGCTTGATCTTGAGACCAACCTCGTATTGCATCGGATAAGGAGTAGTATGCCTTCGTCTAGGTCACAGTCGGAGTTTGCCCAGCGGAATAGGAAAAATGACGACCACGAGCACGAGGACAGAGTGGCAGAGTAGGCGAACTTGTCATAAGGTGGACACAAAATAAAGATGAACGACTGGTAGCTTGTTGGCTTCTTGAATTAACAGAACCATGTAAAGGAAACAATTAATCTTCAGATAGTTTTTGAAAGTCTGTCGAGGCAGAGTACTACCTTGGAGACAACAACACACCACCATTGAAGGGTAAGTACCACAAAACCATGAAGAATTTGTGGTCGAAGATGAACAACCGGGTGAAGCTGTTTCTTGGGGTTTTCAACCAATTGAAGGCATCCAAGATAAGTGGTGTCTCGGATGACATGATCTACCAACATGCAATGGAAAAGTACGTGGAAATTATATAAAGCCCAAAACATTCACTACTAGGCATTGGTTTGACGTCATCCAGAATGAGCCAAAATGGAAGGTTGTGTATAGGTTTGACTGATTGAAGAGGTCGAGGATGGAAGCATCTGGTTCATGTAGCTTGTCGTCTCCATGCACCGAATCAATGAGTGAAAACTGGGAGGTGGCATTACCTGAAACACACCCAAATGGAAGGGTAAACAACCTATGTCCAACCAGCCAATGAACCCCGAACATGTTCGACTCTTGAAAGCAAAGAACAAGTAGATCGAGTTGTCGTCTCATGTCAACCTCAACGATAAGCATTTCCAATATATGACGAAGCTTGAAGAGCTTAAATGTATGGATCAATCCGAGATGGATGCCAATGAGCTATATGAACATAAGAAGGAGGTGAAACTATATTGGATCTGATTAGAGGCACTTGTTTACTCGATGAACAATTATTTTAGTAATGTTTAAGTTATTTCGGTTTAGTAATTTAATTTCGGTTATGTTTCTGGGGTTATGCTTCAATTATTCTGGCTTAGTACTTTCTTCTATCACAATAACCATAATTTTCTTATGTAACTGATCTTGAGTTTACTTATTATTTACTTGTATATATATATATATATTAATTGGTTAGAGAAAAAGAAAATTTTAGAATTTAATGTTAGAATTACATTTATATTATTTTAGAATTTCAATTGAATTATCATCCAAAGTTATTTCTCTAATGTATTTTATTTCTTTTCACTAACAAAATTAACTAACATCTAAGAGCAAGAACATTGGGCCGTCGGTGATAACACCGAGACGTCGGACGTGGTGGGGCCACAATGCTCACAAGTGCGGCGCTAACAAAAAACCAAAGTCATTGCATCGCGGCTCCAGCGCCGACTCTATAAAATTTGGTGTACGCATTTCGGTTCGGCTCGAACAAGCACTCATAAGAAGTTCTTCGTGAATTGTCTGAGATAGCGCTTCTGGTACTTGGCATCCACCCACTCTTCCAGGTCCACTGTAGTGACTGTCTTGGGGTCCCAACTCGCCCTTAACTGTTTCCAGATCACATCGTACTGCCTCACCGTGCGTTCCACCGATTCCAATGGTCCTTACATTAGGGCTCGATCCGGATTGACCCAACCCAGTTTGGGGGAATATCTGCGAGGAAATTCAGGTATACTTTATTCCAGTAGTTCTGGGCATCGTAGCATGAATGTTCTAGCCACGCCAATATCATGCAGGTCTCTTCTTCGGTAGTCCTTGGCCACCTTGCGTTCGTCATATTGGTTGGAAGGTAGGTTGAGAGCTCAGGGATGTAGGAGAGAGGTCAAGGAAAACTTTAGGGTTTCAGGGATCGGGGATTGTGGGGCGAAAGGGTCAAGGATCATGGTTTATATAGGGTCGAGGATGAACAGTTGAAGAAACAAAATGAAAAAGAAACGAAAATTTTGACCAGTCATTGCTGATCAATCGTTGTTGCGTCACGAGACGACACATTAGCGAGGAATCGGATTTTCTGCAACGACGCATCGACTCCTTTCAAGAAACTGGTGTTACGTTAACATCGACGCCACAATTTTTCCTTCTATACTAATACTGGCACCATCTCCATAACGATGACCTTTGTCCTCGCTCTCAAATAATCAATGGGTTAATTACACCCGAATACCCTCAACTATGTTTCATTTTCACTTAACTAGCCTAAAGTATGAATTTACTTTTAGGACCCCCTTAACTATCATTTTTTTTCACCTTTACCATATTCCATGAAAATATGTTAGTTTTTAAAAGTAAATGACCAAAATACCCTTAACTCTAACCCCAACCTTCAAACCCTTAGCCCTAACATCCAAACCCTTAATATTAACCCCAATCTCTTAATCAACTAATTAGCCCTTAACACTTTTGTTCAAGGTTTGAGGTTACCCTTAATCAACTAATTAACCCTTAACACTTTTGTTTAAGGTTTGAGGTTAAGGATTTGGGAGTTTGGTGATATAGAATACAAGAAAACTTGCAAGATGCCTTAATATCGGTAATAAAGGGAAATTTAATATACCA
>JAYMSW010003935.1:0-11578 GCA_036897725.1 Erodium texanum
CATGTCACTAATGGATGGATTTTCCATCCAAATTAACTATCATCTAACGGGAATTGTTAGTTTGTGTAGATATTAAGTAACTAACCGTGAGTTTATGCAAAAGATTAGTTAATAGGGTTAGTTTTTGTAAATAAAAGTTCTAACAAGATGTGTTAACAATGTTTCCCTGAAATAAACAATCATTTTGTACAATTTATCTTTAATGAAATAAAATCCTTATAATAGTTATAACGGTAGGAACTAAAAGAAATGAATAATTATTTCCATTTTTTTTTATGTTTGATTGAATTTATAAGTCATGATCTTATTTTATTTTTATGTTTGAGACAAGAGATTGCTTTTAATTGATTGAAATTAAAAATATAATAACAAAAAATAAATTCTTTCTATCATTTTTATTTTAAAGTTATTATCAAAACATCAACATGCATGGTGATTTTAAAAAAAAAACATGCATGGTTCACATAGAAAAATAATTTATTTATTGGTGCTATATGGCCAAACATTAGCCATTATTATTTTAATCATCCTAAAAAGGTTGGAATAGGCGCTTTTTCACTATGTTTTGTCGTATTCCATTTCGCTCTTATTTTTGGCGCTCACGCGCAGCCGCCACTAAATTGGGGACACGACTAGGTACGCTATAGATTCCCTCGCACACCACTCGCAGTCGAGTCTTCTATCTCTCTCTTCTCTCCCTATATATAGGCTATCGGATCGCGCCACTTCTGCTTCTTTCTTCTTCCCCGTCGTCGACACTCGCCTCTCTGCTTTCTCTTCCTCCTCCAGGCTCCAATGGCTTCTCAGGACCACCTCTCCGCCATCAAGGTACGCTCCAAGCGATCTTATTGCTCTATGCGGGGTCTTTAGTGTCACTGCAATGAAATTGAACTGAATTTTTTGTGTCGAATTTGGTTAGGGCGCGAAGGTGCTTATGGTGGGGGCGGGTGGTATCGGCTGCGAGCTTCTCAAGACTCTCGCTCTCTCTGGCTTCCAGGACATCCATATAGTAAGTGCTAGTGACTTGTTTTTTTCTTTCTTCTTGGAAATTTTGTTGTTGTTGATAGTTACTAGGGTTTCAGTGGGTTGTAGGTCTTCAGAACTTGAATTATTGTGGTTTTCTACTGTTTGGTCAATTGAAATTCCATTTCATATCATAGGTTTTAGATTCTGAGGTTTGGCAGGAATTTATGTCAACTTTTCTGGAAATTAGTTATATAAAGAAGTGTTGAAATTGAAAATACATGCTTTGTGGTCAATAGCAGAACAAGAGTAGCATCTGCCGAATTATTTATGGTAAAAAAAGTGGAATTCAAATGGAAGGATGCTAACTATTTAACCGGTTTATCCCCTTCCTTTGAATGTCCCATGCTTTTCTTCTTGAGCCTGAATTGCTTCTCCCCACCACATGCCTGCACAATCAAGTGAATGCTTGTAAGGAAATTAAGAAACACTTAATTGCTGAACATGTTCAAGTTACAAAATAATATTACAAAACTTAAGTTTAGGATGCCACAATTTATGCTCGGGTGAAATTTAGTTGCTGGGTGAAATTTAGGACTGAACCTGGTATGAGAAATTTGTAATTAGCAACCTAAAATCGGTGCACAAACCTTTCTTTCTTTTGGTGAAACTGGTGCATGTTTGAGTAAGTGTAGTCAAGATTAGCTTATTTGCTCAGTCAATTTGAATTTTCTTCTGACCACTAATTTATTTCAGATATGCGGTTTACTGCATAATGATATGATTTTGGCAGCTAAAGGCAAGGACCTGTTATCCTTTCGTCTTTACATATATTGAGCTGCCAACTATTTCAACATTTATCTGGAACGTAATGAAATAATCAAGTGCTGTATTTGTGTGATATTGTTAGATTGTTGTTTCAAAGCATGTTGTTGTCAACTGCCTGCCTGTTTCATCTTATTCTAATAATTCCAATGTGGGAGTTTAAGGTCAATGAGTTTAACTTTTCTTCAATAATCTACTTAACCATATATTTTCTAAGATATGCCTTACATAGAACTTCCCAGTATATGTTATATCTTGGCAGATGGATCTGTTTGTTTTGCTATTAAATTTTTGTTGAAGTTATTTTCATTTCCAATACTAAAAAGTATTATGGGAACCTCCCCATTTCCAATTCAACAATAGATCCGCTGGTTGGACTGTTGTTCTATATTTTATTCCCTCAATTGTTTGTTTGTATCCATTTGCAGATTGATATGGACACCATAGAAGTTAGTAATCTGAATAGACAGTTTTTGTTCAGACAGTCACACGTCGGGCAGTCAAAGGCCAAGGTTAGTTCAGTTCCTTGGATTTTGTTGTTCTGGTTATCTGGGGTTTTTCTGGTGCTGGTTTGTCTCATCAGCTTCTTGGTCAGGTTGCTCGGGATGCTGTACTAAGATTCAGGCCTCATATAAACATTACACCATACCATGCAAATGTCAAGGATCCTAATTTCAATATGGACTTCTTTAAGCAATTTAATGTTGTTCTTAATGGGCTTGATAACTTGGATGCACGCCGACATGTCAATCGCCTTTGCTTGGCGGCTGATGTTCCTTTGGTTGAAAGTGGGACTACTGGGTTTCTCGGACAGGTCAAAGTTCCCTTATCTATGAGTAATTGCAGGCTTGCATGCTCTGTATTTTAAGCATCGAAATGGCTAAACCGATGTGTGGTTCTTTTTTTTGGTAGCCTTGCCAATACTCTTGTGTTTATTTACACCACTTACTATAAATCAATAACCTGTAATGTAATAGAAAGTTATCACAAATATCAACTCTATTGATGTAAAATTTGTGCACTGCTACAGAAAACAATGAACCCTTTATCTTAATCTGCTAGGAATCTAATCCTTCGATTTTGAAACAGGAATTTAAATATTTAGAGTAATTATTAACGAGTCTTTCTGGGGGCTCCAATGCAAATCCACCTCAGTGTAGGTTAAAGACAATAAGCTTGATAAGAGTCCAACTCCATTTAAAACTTGCCAAACTAAAGCTTGACCTTGCATCTGTGCTATTGTACTGCCATACTCCTTGATTTTGTCTGTGGTGTGTATATTTGTTCATGGGTTGGTTACATCAGGAACTTTCATATCTTTTTTTTTTGTATACGTGCGGGTGAGATATGCTGCTACATTTCTTTTTCTTACTTTCTGGTTAGTGACAATTTTCTCCAATTATTGGCACAGGTCACTGTGCACGTGAAGGGGAAATCTGAGTGTTATGAGTGTCAGCCAAAACCTGCTCCCAAAACATATCCCGTGTGCACCATCACTAGTACTCCATCGAAGGTAGTGTGTTCTGTTAATATATAACATCTGCTAGCCAATATTTTAAACTAGAGGTAATATTCTGCTTATGATTCTTGAAGTTTTAATGTAATCGTTTGCTTTCGCAGTTCATTCATTGTATTGTATGGGCGAAGGATCTACTTTTTGCAAAATTGTTTGGGGACAGGACTCAGGACAATGATTTAAATGTACGTTCCAGTGATGCTGCCAGCTCATCTGAAAATACAGCAGATGTATTTGAGCGTAGAAAAGATGAGGGCATTGAGCAACATGGAAGGAGGATATATGATCACGTATTTGGTTATAACATTGAAGTTGCTCTATCTAACGAAGAGACATGGAAAAACCGTAGTAGACCAAGGCCTTTTTACAGTAGGGATGCCCTGTTGGATGAAGAAACCAAAGAGAATGGGAGTGTAGAAAAAAATGGTGCTACTGATGATATTTTGTCTGTCTCTGCCATGGCTACTCTGGGCCTGAAGAATCCACAAGATATATGGAGCCTTAAGGAAAGTTCAAGAGTTTTTATGGAGGCTCTGAAACTTTTCTTTGAGAAGAGGCAAAAGGTTAAAGCTTTGATTTGTTGCCTGTAAAGAAGCTAGGATAAAATTCTTTTGTCTCAATGCTTTCAGTTTCATTCCTTCTTAAGCTCATCTAACCTTATTCTCTTTTTTTTAAAATTTGTAGGAGGTTGGGAACCTTGTTTTTGACAAAGACGATCAGTTAGCTGTGGAATTTGTTACTGCTGCTGCAAATATCAGGGCTGCCTCATTTGGGATTCCTTTGCATAGCCTTTTTGAAGCCAAAGGTATCGCTGGCAACATTGTGCATGCTGTTGCAACCACAAATGCTATCATTTCTGGGTTGATTGTAATCGAGGCAATAAAGGTGCTGGAAAAGGATGCAGACAACTATAGGTGTGGATCAACTTCCCTTTGTAATTGTCTTCCAAATTTAGATGATTCTTATAGTTCTTTCTCTGTATATCATCTATTCTTTAGAGATGGCTAGGCGGTATATGCATGCGAATGTCATTTCTTCCTACACACTTTACACAAAAACGAAAAATTAAACAGCATCTGTGAAGGCTATAACTGCACACAATATGGTGATTAGTGTAGTAAGAACGACAGGAGATAGAAACTAAAGCACATGTATATATTTATTGAATCAAAGGTTGTCTATATTGATGCAACTGATTTATTACTATTATTCAAAAACTTGTTCAATAGAGTTTGGTTCACTCAAATTTGATCTGAAAGCTGTGTAGGATGACATATTGTCTAGAACATCCTTCAAGAAAAATGCTTCTTATGCCTGTGGAACCATATGAACCAAACAAATCCTGCTATGTTTGTTCTGAGGTATTCTTATCTCGTGACTTGGTTGGATTTATTTCATTTACATTTGACTAATTAGTAGAAGCTTCTCACATCATGCTATATGATTTGAAACAGACACCTCTATCACTTGAAATCAACACCCGCCAATCAACATTGCGGGACTTTGTTGAAAAGATTGTCAAGGCTAAGCTTGGCATGAATTTTCCTTTGATTATGAATGGATCAGCCCTTCTTTATGAAGTTGGTGATGACCTTGATGCTTCAGAGGCAGCAAACTATGCAGCAAACCTTGAGAAGGTATGTTTCCAACGAGACTTCTAAGAATATTTACTGTTGCATGTCTTGCATGTTTAAAACCCCTGTACCCTGTATATATTCTATCAGGTTCTTTCTGGACTTCCTTCTCCTGTCACTAGTGGGACTATGCTCACAGTTGAGGATCTTCAACAGGAATTGTCATGCAATATCAATATCAAGCACAGGTTTGTTTATGACTTTAAAAAAAAATACTCACTTGAGTTCATTGGCTTTTGGATTTTGGAGGAATCATGTATGGCTGAAGCGAAACATGTTTTTATTCACTACAAGAATCTGGTTCTGTGAGGTTTAATGCTCGCATCTCATTTGCATACTAACTTTTATGTATGTTTGTGAAAAATGATCCATCACTTGCTTTGGTACTTATATCTCATACAGAAATCCATAACTAACCATCTTGACTGTGGGCCTGATACCTTTGTTGCTTCACGGGGATTGTTGTTATTTTGAATAAATATTGAAGTGTCGCTCTCATTATGTGTGAGCTTTATTTAAGGTTGCTGTGTCTTTTGCTGTAAAATATAAAAGCTAGAACCATTTGTAGTTGGGTTAATATGATTTTAGTAAGGGGTTTCCAACATGCAATCTATTGCATGTATATGCACTTATACATCAAGTGATTGATTTCCTTTTTTTATTTTTCTTAAATCTAAGGACCTGTTCCTTCCCGTGTCCTGATATTACATGTGTTTATATTGGATTGTGAGATCACAGTCTGGTATTGCAGTGCCATTCTGATGTAAATTTGGTCGGATTTTGACATCCACAGGGAGGAGTTTGACGAAGAGAAGGAACCCGAGGGAATGGTCCTCTCCGGATGGACACAAGCTCCTCCCACCGAAAAGGATGATAAGAATGCTACTGGAAAGGGATCAAGCACATCAAGTGCATTGCCAACAGGAAATGAAGAAGCCAAGGATGATGAGCTAGAGGTGCTTCCAGGGGAGGAGGCAGAGGCTCTTGCTGGGAAGAAAAGAAAGCTGGCTGATTCAAATATCAAACAAACAAGTCTCAGCAGACCAGAAGAGCTCGATGATGACGACGAGGACGACCTTGTTATGTTTGATAGCGGGGACTTCGAAACCAGCAAGAAGAAAAGGATTCGATCGTAGAGTGAGTCTTGCATCCTAATTATGTACCATGAGTGGAGGAGTATTTAATTACTCTTTCTTAGGGATAGGCCTGATTTTAGGTAGAGGTGCTGTTTTTATTTTTTGTGAATCTTCTCCGCAATGTGTATTCTTCTGAAAAGCCTTATTTACGGTTTTAGCAGAACAATAGGATGAGGACTAAAGACATTTTGTGAAGTTAGGACATCATCGGAAACCTGTGCAAACTGACTGGAATTCCAATTTGCTAATGATTCAGATCTTCTATATCCACTCTCTTGAATAAGTTTTTTGTTTATTTTGGTGTGTCAATTTGATTTCTTTCAACAATGACCACTGGAATCGACTTAATGGTTAAGCGAGTTTTCCCACCTCAATAAAATAAAAGAATTGAACTCTAATAATTGATTTGAGTTTTCGAATTTGATTGTTCTTTACATGCCAGTGACGCTTCATCTAGTCTCCATGAGTTGTGTGTTTTTTTTTGTTATCTATGGATTCTAACGTATCATTATTTTTATAAAACAATCTAGTCTATGTGAGTAATGTGTTTTTTTGTTATTTATGAATCCTAATATATCATTATTTTTATAAGACAATTATAATATATGAATCAGGCTTTGTGATCTCACTTCAAAAAACACTAATCAATTGTCAAATCTTTGAATTATTCATCTAATTCGTCACCAAATAGTTTTTTTTTATAAGAACAACCATAATGGTTGATATGAATCTCGTCTCTATCTAACGACCTAGAGAATGCAATGAGAAATCGCCGACCAAATTGATTCTCCGGACAAAATGGATGAATTTTACACAATCTCATCTCTAATTGTCACCTCATTATAGTTGCTCTAAATACGAGGAAGGAATTGATATTCCGTTTTTTAAATATTTTAATTTAGATATGAATACGGAATTACCTAATTACCCTCTATTATTTTTCTTGTTGCTCAGTATTGTCATCTCTGCTATCTGGTCCGTCATCTCCGTTTCTCTGTCACTCACGACGAAGCCCTCTCGCCGTCGGCCTCCTCCTTACCCATTCCTTCTCTGCCTCCGGCTTGAAGAAACCAAATCAAGTTGTCACCATCTTCCCCGACCTCAAATTCCGACCATCCCATTGGATTTCGGTATATTTTCTTTGGTAATTTTGTTTTGCTTTAATTGTTCTTCACAGCTGAACCGGGACTGTGCTTTTAGTAAATTTGAACATTTTTTTGTGTGTATATCATTTTTGGTTTATGGCTTGGGTTTTATTTATACATGCATGTTTCGAGTACTATCTCCATTGGGTTTGTGCCGGAATCGGCTAGTTAAGCATTACTAATGGTTGCTTATGGTAATTACTAGTTCTAAGAAACTTGTATCATTTTTGGTTTATGGATTGGGTTTTGTTTACACATTTATGCGTCAAGTACTCTCTCCATTGGGTTGTGCTGGAATTGGCTATCTAAGCATTACTAATGGTTGCTTATGGTAATTACTAGTTCTAATAAACTTATTGCCCAGGGTATTTATTTGATGTTTACCTTTGTGAACCATAAGATTCATGGTTGGTTGTATATGAACCAGGATTTGGTAAGCATGTTAAAGAGTACTCATTTAAGGTACCATGCCAGTTTCCAACCAGGAGATGTCTGTGTTTGGCTAAACAAAGTGGAGAAAGGTTTTATATATATATATATTTTGATACTTAACTAGTTGAATAATTAGTTTATGTAGTTGGAAGTGAGGATCGATGTGAGTTATAACAAATTTGTAGCCCGGTTCTATGCTTAACTTCATATGCGATTTTATCATACATGTAAAAGTCTGTTTCCGCTAATTCTAGGAATCACTGCAATAGAAAGCTTTGTTTTCTGCAACATCATATGTGTTACATTGTTACTTCCTTGATAGGTAATTGGGTCAGTTCAATTTTATGCGAATCATTGATGATTGTTCGAGCTTGATTGCATGTAGGTTGATTTAGGCACCATCGTCTGAAGTGGATGTAAAATACATAATTGAGCATTACATGACATTATCCATCTTTGTTCACTGTGATGGTTTGATAGGCTGCTTCATGTTGAATGTTGGGAACAACAATGAGTTTCTCTGTCAAAATATGTGCTTCTCAACCAACTCATTTGCTGCAAATGCCTCGTTGTAGCAAGAAAGTATGCAATTCTGTCTCATTGTTGATCAAATTTCTACTCTATTTGATTTTATAAAACACTGATTATTGCAATGCCAATATGTCTTGTAGACCAAAAGTTCGATTCTAGCTCTACAGTCCCCAGCAGCTCCAAAGTCAGGGGAGAATCATGGAAGCAAGTTTCCCAAGTCATCTGTGGAAAATAGAACCGGTAAACAGTATGAAGTTAAATCATTAGTTGATCTAATACGTGGCTGTGCAGAAAAGGGTTCTTTGAGCCAGGCAGAAGCTCTTCACGGTCTTGTGTTAAAATCCAATTGTCAAGATAAGGATTTGCTGTTGCTGTTAAATAATGTAGCTCATACGTACTCAAAATGCTCTGATTTTGGCTCAGCTCGTCAAGTATTTGCTAAATTATCTCAAAGAAACATATTTTCCTGGACAATCATGATTGTTGGATCAACAAATGATGGTTCATCTCTTGATGGATTCAGGTACTTCTTTGAGATGCAGAATGATGGAATTATACCAGATAAATTTGTCTATTCTGCGGTCATCCAGTCTTGTATCGGTTTGGGTTGTATTGAGTTGGGTAAAGTGGTACATGGACAGATTGTTAAAAGAGGCTTGGCGTCTGATTGTTATATAAGTACGTCACTTCTTAGCATGTATGCAAAAATGGGAAAGATTGAGGATTCATGCCAGGTGTTCAGTACTGTAGAAGAACATAGTCAGGTCTCTTGGAATGCTATGATTTCAGGGTTAACTTCAAATGGTTTGCATAAAGAAGCATACAGTCAGTTCATTAAAATGTGGGAGAGTGATGTTATGCCAAATATTTCCACCTTCATTAGTGTTTTGAAAGCAGTTGGGGAATTAGGTGATCTTGGCAAGGGCAAAGAAGTTCATGGTTACATATCTGAAATGGGTTTGGAGTCCAATGTCCGTGTGGGAACTTCTCTAATTGATATGTACTCAAACTGTGGGTCTCTTTGCGATGCAAGATCTGTTTTCGACTTGAATTTCATTCACTGTGAACTTAACATGCCATGGAATGCAATGATTTCAGGTTATTCACAGAATGGGCTTGCTCAAGAAACTTTGGATGTCTTCATGAAGATGTGTCAGAACGATGTAAAGGCAGATTTATACACATATTGTAGCGTGTTCAAGTCAATTGCTGCTATGAAGTGTTTGTGGTTTGGAAAGGAAGTTCATGGGATGGCTTTGAAGTCTGGATCTGACATGTTGGTTGCAAGTGTTTACAATTCAATTGCTGATGCTTATGCCAAGTCCGGGTCTCTTGAAGATATGAAGAAAGTTTTTGACTGTATGGAAGAGAGAGACATGGTGTCTTGGACAACCCTAGTCACTGCCTGCTCTCAGTGTTCTGAATGGGAAGAAGCACTGTCTATTTTCTCACAGATGAGAGAAGAAGGCTTCACACCGAATCAATTTACATTTTCTAGTGTACTCGATGCCTGTGCTGGCCTTTGTTTTCTTGAATATGGTCAACAAATCCATGCCCTTCTTAGCAAACTTGGCCTGGGCTCTGAAAATTGCATCGAAAGTGCTTTGATAGACATGTATGCTAAGTGTGGTAATATAGATGAGGCCAAGAAAGTGTTTGCAAAGATTCCCAGTCCCGATATTGTTACATGGACTGCTCTAATATCAGCTTATGCTCATCATGGTCATGTAGATGATGCACTAGAACACTTCAGGAGGGTTGAGAAGTTGGGCTTGAAGGTCAACAATGTCACATTATTGTGTGTTCTTTTTGCTTGTAGTCATGGAGGTATGGTAGAGGAAGGGCTACATTATTTTCAACAAATGAGAGAAAGATATGGTTTAGATCCACAAATGGAACATTATGCTTGCATTGTTGATCTTTTGGGCCGTGTGGGACTTTTAGATGATGCAATGCAATTTATAAAGAAGATGCCCATGGAGCCTAATGAAGTAGTGTGGCTGACCTTGTTGGGAGCATGTAGGGTTCATGGCAATGTTGAATTGGCAAACATTGCTGCCAAGAAAATCCTTTCCATTAGACCCAATGACTCAGCTGCTTATGTTCTTCTATCAGGCACATGCATTGAGACTGGGAATGTCGAAGATGGACTTAGTTTTAGAGATGTAATGAAAGAACAAGGTGTTACTAAGGAACCGGGCATTAGTTGGATTTCAGTTAAAGGTAGAGTCCATGAGTTTTGTGCTGGTGATCAGAGACATCCAGAGAAAGATGACATTTATTCGAAGCTTGCAGGGTTGAGGGAGACCATGAAGTCCCTGGGATATTTACCAGACTTGAGTTATGGTCTATAAGATGCAGTCAATTTTTTTGGTGTCACTCACAAGGGAATGGAAAAAATAGCATGTATCGCTAATCTGTAGTTCAAATTGAGAAAAAATGCAGAAGGAAAAGATAAAAAATAAAAAAACTTGTGCTACTCGTTGGTGTCACTCACATGCTTGCTTGCTGCTCCGGCTTTGTCTTCTGCAACGACTAATTCCCATTTAAGGCAACTCGCTGGAGAGAAAAGGTATTGTTTTTGAAAATAATTTCTTCTGAACCTTTGATGAACAAATAGAGTTTGTTTTTTTCATTGCTGAAGTTGAGTTGATAGAATTTTGAATGTTTGTTCATGTTCAGGTTGTTTCATAATTTGCATGTTTGTTTGGTTATGGAGATTTAGAGGAAATTGTATTGTCATTGCATTAGCAATTAGCAATTAGCATTGCTAAATGCTAATTTCATATATACCCTTAGCATTCATTCTTGTGTTCATGATTTATTTACAATTAATGTACCCATACTTGATTAGATATTAATAGGATGTTAACTGTCTCTTAATATGTTTTTCTCACAATATTAAACTTGTAAATTCATTACTAATATCTAAAGATGCAGAGACTGAAGCCAAGATCATCTGCTTCCTCAAGAAATCTGAACTCGGGTTCTCACAGAAGTACAGGTGAAATCAACTCTATGGTGTGCAAGCATGTCTGCAAAACTTGATACTCCATCATCTCTTGCACTTAACTTATCTCACAAGTCAAGCCCTGAACAACCGTAGCGGGCGCGTAGTTGTTTACGGTTTCAGTATCATAACGGGTCTGCATATGTTTATCCGTTTGTAGAATTTGCAAAGGAACCCCACTTATTTTCAAATTTTGGAATATCCAAATACATAGAACAATAAGCTCGACGTTTTCCCCGAGTTTCTTTTGCCTATTTATATGAAAATGTCGAGAAAGTGTTAAAATGCTCTCTTTTTTTTAATGGAATCGTTTATTTCCTATCAAACTAAGCATATCAAGCCAATCACGTCAATAGTATCATTAAGGAATTTAACTACTAAAACTA
>JAYMSW010003936.1:0-11577 GCA_036897725.1 Erodium texanum
TTCATGTTTATGGAACCCCTTACTTGACATATTTGCTTTGGTCTATTTGGTGCATCCTATGAATAAGAGTGTAATATACATTCGGATCTGGATTATTTTTATGTGGTTTGTAATCATGGTTAAAGTAGACACCTTTCATAGTTTTGTTTAGGGAAAATTATAATTTAGCCTTAGTTATATTTGATTTACAACAACAATTCACTACTAGTGACTTACATTTTGTTGCACGCTTGGTGAAAAGTGACATAAACCAACAAACTTTCAGGATGTTTTAAAACATTTTAGGCAAATATATGTACACTCAATGACTTGAACAACACAACTGAAAAATTGTTGTTTCTATCACTATTCACTAAAAATGCAGCAAAATATAATTTGAGGATAGTGAATCGTACAATCTTAAAGTTAATGATAGTAAATTATAAATCAAATATAGTTAAGAGTATGAATTGGCATTTGGCTCAAATATCCCTATTAGAATTTTTTCAAGAGTATGATAAATATAGTGAATTATAAATCAAATATAATTAGAGTATGAATTATAAATATATACTCGATAATTGTTCATGAATTTGAATTGTAATAAACAAAAAATTGATTAATGAATAGTTTGTCTTTTTTGTTTGTAAGAAATAGAATAGTTTGTCACTTGTTGACTTGTTAAATATAAATATAAATATGTATATTTATCATAAAAAATTTGGGGAAAAAAATGAATTGTAGCTTACGTGGCTAAAATGACGATGGAATAGTAACTATAAGCTTGTAACAAATGTGGGTTTAGGAAATCAATTTTTGTTTTTGTTTTCTGGACAATGGAAATCAAAAGTTGAAATGTTTGTGCTACTGAATTCAATCAACATTGTCGTACCAATTCTAATGGTATACATTTTCATAATATATAACGAAAATAGTTTATTTAGGAGTTTTAACAATTAGATAATATATTTTGGATAGCTTTAACAATTATCACATTATAATCTAGACTAGATAGATATAATACTAGCAGTAATTACATAAATTATGAAGTGCACAAATTATTTTCTTCGTATTATCACAATCACATTGCTTCCCAGTGGCATTTCAGTAAATATAACCCAAGATGTGTATCAACTTGCACACACGCTTATTAACTGAATTTGTTGATACGGATTTTACAACAAACCCTCCACCACCTTGTTCATCACTCAGACTCACGTTTCGGTTTCAAAGTTCGAGAGCGAGGGTTTCAAAGTTGGAGAGAAGTGAGCAGATCCATTAGCAATCAGAGCCATGCCGCCAAGAAGAATCATACCTTCGAGAAACAACAGAAGTAGGAGGAGGAGTCCTACTCAGAGTCCACCTCCAATACGGTATAAGCTTCCTCTCCCGTGTGTTTGTTTCCCGGGAAAGTACACAGAAATGCAAGAAATGCATTTCGGCTCTGTCTCGTTGCTTCCTAGCATAATAAATCATGTTTTTTTTTTTTAAAATAAGGACTGGATCTTTTTGTTAATTATCTTGTCTTTTTCCACGAAGACAAATGATCGTGCATGGTTGTTTGGTTGCTAAGAAAACGAGGGAAAATGCAGGATTTGAAAGTAGTGATGTTGCGATTACTCCATTTGATCCTACTGTTGTTTTTTGTTTCTCTTCTTGAGGAGGGTTTGCGATGGTTTTAGTGGAATTCTTTGCTATTATTTTTTTAATCTCTGTTTGGTTTATGGGAAAATAAGAATGGGAACTTTATTATTTTGCCATGCTTGTGAAGGGTGAATGTACCTAGCGAAGTCGTGAACGAACCACCGGTGAAGCATAAGAGTTTGGAAGAAATATACAGGCAGACCAGGCCTTTGGATCTTGAATCGAGAGAGAGAGGTAATTAAAAATTCATAATTCTCGTATACTATTTCTTTTTGCCTCAGAATCGATATGTACTTTTGTGTGTGCTCTGTGACTGAGTAGCCTTTGCTGGTACTAATTCTCTATTTTTGACAGTCGATCGTCGACTCGATGAATGGGTGAAGCTTGACAGACTAGATCTTGATTCAATAGGTTATGTTGTGATGACAAAGTGGAAGACGAGGTAATGGTCATGGTCTTATGCCTATACCCTATTGTTGGTTTTCTTATGTAATTTTTATTTCGTGCCAGCATCATTTCCTTTTCTCACAGTACTGATGTGAATGATTTCCTTCCATTTTCTACCTAAATGCTGCAGGGCCATGATGGGCTTACTGCAGCTGCCTTACGCGAACATGCAGAGGTGACAAAAATAAAAAACATTGAACAAATCGAATTTGGAAGATATGAGATTTGTGCATGGTACTTCTCTCCCTTCCCGCAAGAATACAGCAAATGTAAGAAGCTGTTTTTTTGTGAGTTTTGTCTCAATTTCATGCAGCGCAAAGAGCAGCTTCAGAGATATTTGGTGAGCTATTAATCCTTCTATTTCTCCCTCATTGATATCCACATTGTTTTATCGCATGCTTCTAAGTTTTTTGTTAGAGGCACTGTTGGCCCTGCTGCTTATTTTCACTTGACGAATCATGTTCTTCTGCATACTTTTGCCATTGTCTGCACCAGTTGATTGATCTGCAGTCATTAGTTAAGTTCATGCATATCGAACATATGAATCATGGTACTGTGATGCGAATGGTGTTTGTTTCTGATGTCATGCAGGTGGTGTTGCCCCTTAAGTAAAAAACAATAATCAAACTGTGGTTAGACTAGGACGTTACTTTTGTTGATGCTTCTGTACATTTCGCGATTAACTGTTTTTCGCTTTATTTAGTTGTGTTCCACTCGCTTCATTCTCTGATTTTGTATGGAGACCTTGGTTTTTATAGTCCAGCGCCAACAACAGGAAATGCCAGTATTTATTGAGTGCTTTTGATGATCAAACTACTATTCTTCCAATTTTCTTTTGCAGTCTCCATCATGTCATATATTTTTACTGCCCTAAGATGGTAAACTTTCTATTTTGATCTTTTATTTTACTCATTGTTTACATGTAGAGGAAGTGTGTCGTTAAGGGTCAGCATCCCCCTGGTAATTAATGAGATATATCGAAGGGGTACACTTTCAATGTTTGAGGTATGTTCTTTTGCCATTCTTCTTGTTATTTGGTCTATGCAGAAGTTATTTCGTTATTCTCATTCAAAATTGCTGCATCTCCAGCATTTTTAAATGACAATTTAGGTTGATCTTTATCGCTGAGAAGCTCATTAGTATTTGTCGATTTTTTTCTTAACCGAATCCTGTTTTTTTTTTTCTCTTTCCTTATTGATATTTATGATCCTTGTCCTTAATCTGTTCTGCACAAATTTAATTTTTGTTACACGGGAATTGTTTTCTTTTCGTAATATTTATTGTTTTTTAGAAGTAGCTGTTTCTTGAGGAATCATTATCCTCTCCTAAGTTTGACATGCATAGATGCTTCATTTATTTACTTATTATTGCAAGCACGGAAATGCTTACTGGTCTTAGTTTTTTCTCTTCATACTTGTCTTTTTATGCATTTACAGGATAATCTTGCTGTGCCTGTTTTTTTCCTTCTATCCATATGCTATTTCTTTTTGTGTCCAAGCATAATCAAAGTTTGTGATAAATATATTTCTGTTTTAATATTGTGATCCAGGTGGATGGAAAGAATGATAAGGCTTATGCGGAAAATCTTTGCTATCTGGCGAAATTGTTTCTTGACCACAAATCCCTATATTATGATACGACTGTGTTCCTCTTCTACATATTATGTGAAGTCGATGAGCGTGGATGCCGCATGGTCTGTTATTTTTCTAAGGTAATTGCTGATAATTGTCATTAATGAATGCTTGTTTGTATTTCTGGACAATTCCCTAACGCTATATTCGATTATAAAGACATAAAACTATATGCATTTGAAAATCTGTTTCTTATGATCCTGCATGCTAGGTCACTTTATGTTTGACAGTCCTGTTAGCTATCAATATGTTGTTTAAATGCTAGTTTGTCAGGTGTCGCTTCAACTTCATGCGAGGTCACTTTCCTATCTGTAGTTTGCAAAATACTAGTTCTGGAATTCCTTCTACCGTCTATTTCAACTAGTAACTTAAAGCCGCTGTCATGGTTTTGCATTTAATGAAATACTCTTGTATTATAGCTTCATAACAACTGTGATCTCAATGTAGATATTTTACATTCCCAACTTTTCGGACCTCTTCCTGTTTTGTATACCAGTGCTTATTTAGTGTGTGAAGTGCCTTGCCTTATTATGGCTTCTACGGTTCCATTTACCAACAGTTAGCCCTTTTTATTAAGGTTTCATCATTTAGTGTCTTACTTGAGATATTTGGGAACTGTGTGATTAGACTCACTCACTTATTTTTGTATGTTAACTGCCCAGGAAAAGAATTCAGAGGAATCCTATAATCTGGCATGCATCCTCACTCTTCCTCCATATCAGAAAAGAGGCTATGGAGATTTTATGATCGCCTTCTGTAAGTTATTTGAGATTTAATTGCTCTATTTTGGATATAATTGGGAGCCATGTAGAAGTGAACACTTCCCTCTGGTTCCAAGATTTAGTGCCTTAAGCTTTTCCAAACCCTGAACAATAGATACTTATTTGGTGTTCAATTGGGGAGTAAAATGATGAACTAGGACATGGTTACTGTTCATTTTAGTGCCATAGATGCTAGTTGTGATCATCCAATTCATCACAAAGTTTCTACCTTTGCTTATGTTATGTAACTATAGTCTGTAGAGTGCTTATCTTCCATTTCTGACAAAATATAAACTATGTTATTCAACATCCCTCTTTGGCTTAAGCATTCTCCCTTTCTTATTTAAACAGTTTCATAGTTAATGTTTATGTGTTTTCTTATATAAGATCATTAACTTGTAATAACAACAGCTAATATTTTATTTGACACGAGACAGCGTATGAACTTTCCAAGAAGGAAGGTAAAGCTGGAACACCTGAAAGACCCCTTTCTGACCTGGGGAAGTTGAGCTACAAGAAGTATTGGACACGCGTTCTGCTCAACATATTGAAGAAGGCCACTGGCAGTTTTTCTTTTATGGTATGTGGCTATGAATAATTAAACAAGCATGTTATTTCTGAAACTGATATTTTCTAAATTCTCGTGGTTTGATTCCTTTAAATATTGTTTGTGGTAATTTGTTAACTATTTTCACATTTTCATCTAACCAAATCATTTTTGCCATCTTTATAGTGTGGGTAGTTTGTTGACTTGTTTGAATAATTTTTCTGTATTTCACCTCTGATTAATCCTCCTGAGTTTGTGTGCAGGAACTGAGTGAAATGATAGCTATAAAGACAGAGGATATCATCGACACTCTTCAGAGCCTTGAACTGATCACATTCATAGATGGGGTGCCTGCGGAATTATGTGGAATTCCGAAGCCCCTCGATCGGCATCTACAAGCTGTTGGGCTTGCAAGGCTCGAGGTTGATGTTGGCAAGCTGATCTGGACTCCTTTCAAAGGTTAAGGGATGAGATCATTTGTTACTTCTGTCAATTTTGTATAAGCCAAGTGTATAAACTGAATATTCAATACTGATATACCCCGCTGTGATATATTTTACATTTCAATTCTCTGTTGTTGCAAATGAGTGTTGATTTGTGGTAAAAATAAGTTGTACCCAAGAAACAGTAAATGTTTTGGAATAAATATATTTGAATGCGAATATGAAATTGCATCAGCCAGTACCAGATGCATTAGTTCGGTTTTTAATTGAGAAACTAAAATCTTTTAAGTTTCAAAACATGAACATGAATGCGCAGGGAAACTAAAAAACTCTTAAAGTTTTAGAACATTGATCGAGATGTAAAATTTATTTCAATTATTTTTTGAGTGACCAAGCAGCGAATAAATCAAGTCGACGAGTACTGTTGGGCTATGTGTCATTTTAATTTGTTTGTTTTTGTAAGAAAATGCTGAAGAATTAATTTATCGTCAAAATATATGAAAGTTTAAAGGACCTTTTAAACATTGAGATAAAATTTCTCAAATAAATATTTAACAATTAAAATCTTAAATACGTCTAAATAGTAATTAGTTAGTTTTTTTGTTGTTGACATAATTGGGTTTTTGATTTTCACTTCATATTTGTTAACCTGATTACTATTACTGGGCAAAGGAATATATCGTAAAGTTTCTGTGTCCTACTCTTTCTATGTATATATTGCTGGATTATGCATTTCACGTGACCTTCATCTGCGATGGGTTCGATAGGGACGCCACCGAGTGCGGAGAACGGCTCCGGCACCGCCGCCGGCGAAGATAGCCCGAAGGCCCTCGACGGAAACGGCTCGCTCCCGCCGTCCGCGGATTTCTCCGCCATGGAGATCGATAAGACTCCCGACTCAGATACCTGGAATAAGCGGAGGTCCAGCGTGCTTCCTCTCGAGGTCGGTACTCGCGTCAAGTGCCGTTGGAGGGACGGGAAGTACCATCCCGTGAAGGTGATCGAGCGGCGCAAGATGCATTGTGCTGGCACCAACTATTACGAGTACTACGTTCACTATACCGAATGTAAGGTTCTGATTCCCTCTGTTGATAGCTAGGGTTAGGGTTCTGTTTTTTCCCCCTTGATTGTGTTCAATTTCGCTATGCTTTGTTCCGTTTCTGTTTTAGGGTGACTGTGTGATTGGAATTGGGACTTAGGGCAACTTTTCTGGTAGCTCATGAATTCTTCGAATTGGGATTTAGGGCAATTTGTTTCCGGCAGCTCATGAGTTCTTAGCAACCAAATTTAGGGAAATTTCACTTTTTTTTATGAACTTTGGGTCTCGTCCTACATGTATTATCTTGGATTTAGTGGTGAATGATTTGGCAATTTAAGTGCAGTATGTTCTCATGAATAATTTAGTTGCTTGTCAATCTGATGTTGCTGTCTGTCCATGACATTTTAATCAAGTCTGTTTGTTCAGATGAACTTCTGATGCATGCATAAAAGACTGACGAAAATATAAGGTCTTTCTGATGCTTTTTCATTTTGCCTCAAAATCTATATTTATTTTCTGACCTATTAATGTTGTTTTTTGGTCCTTGCTAATTAAGCTATACACATAACAAATAGGTTGTTGATTGTGCAAGTATTGAGACATCTGTTCTCTTTTGGTATTGTTTTCAGTGGATTTGTTTATTTACTTACATCGTTGTTTGTGTGTGCGTGCTGAATAGCCTTTTCCTCTACAACTTTTTAATTTTTGACAGTCAATCGGAGGCTCGATGAATGGGTGAAGCTTGACCAACTTGATCTTGATTCAGTAGAGGCTGTTGTTGATGAGAAAGTGGAAGACAAGGTAATTATTATTTTCTTATGCCTCTACTCTATTGTCGGTTTTCTTATAACTCTCATGAAGCTTCATTTCCTTTACTCACAGTACTGATGAGAATACTTTTGTTCTCGATATTTTTAGGTTACAAGCCTGAAAATGACACGTCATCAGAAACGGAAGATTGATGAGACACATGTAGAGGTACTTCAAGTCAGAATATGAATAGGGGATTTACATTTTATTATTCTTCTCTATAAGATAAAGTGATAAACCAGAACATTAAGGGAATATGAATTTATCAAACCTTTGGCATTGTATCTCAATGATATTGAAGAAAAAGACAAGGCATGATGCTTGTATTACATGCACTACTTCAGTGAATAATTTCAAGGGAATGGGTTGTATGATGATTTGCCGACGGTTAAATGTTGAAAGGATTTTACGTTTTAGTAACACCAGCACTTTCTTCGAGTGTTCTCGTGCTCAATCAGGC
This sequence comes from Erodium texanum, assembly GCA_036897725.1. Classification (NCBI taxonomy): domain Eukaryota; kingdom Viridiplantae; phylum Streptophyta; class Magnoliopsida; order Geraniales; family Geraniaceae; genus Erodium; species Erodium texanum. Next base: position 7,762 of record JAYMSW010003936.1, read on the forward strand.
AATGCTTCCATTCTTTTTGTAATGCAATCTCTATTTACCTAAATACTGTAGGGCCATGAAGAGCTTGATGCAGCCAGCTTACGTGAACACGAAGAGTTCACAAAAGTTAAAAACATAGCAACTATAGAACTTGGAAGATATGAAATTGAGACATGGTACTTCTCTCCTTTTCCGCCAGAATACAATGATTGTTCGAAGCTGTTTTTCTGTGAGTTTTGCCTCAATTTCATGAAGCGCAAAGGGCAGCTCCAGAGACATTTGGTGAGCTGTTACTCAAATTCATCTATATTCCCTCGTTTATGAAATTGATATTTTTTTATATCATGGTTCTAAGTTTTTCTTTAGAGGCAGTGTTGGCCCTGCTGCCAATTTCACTTCAGAAATGGTGTTATTCTGGATACTTTTGCCATCTTGTAGGACACTTCATCGATTTGGGCCTACTCATTTTTCTTTTGCTGTCTTTTAGATGATGCTACTGAAGTTCATAAAAAAAATATTATGATTGTTTGAGAGAATAGTTTCATCATTGTTGATTTGATCATACTAATAATTGAATTAAATAGCTCAAAGCTTTCTAATTTGTATTTATTTCCTAATATTCATATTGACAACAAAAAAATTCATGGCAAGTTGTGCTGCAATTTAATTCAAGTATGACATAAAATAAACAGTAGTTGCACATCACCCGTTTAACTTGGTATGCAGTCTGCACCGGATGACTGATCTGCAGAGTCATTCATTGAATTCATGCATATTTTTGAACTTATAAGTTATTGCACTGTGAATGCAGCTTCTCTGATGTCATGAAGGTTGATGTTACCCCTTAAGTAAAAAGAATAAAACTGCGGTTGAATAATGTGCTTGTTACTCCTTTTTGTGTGGTTGATGTTTCTTTGCATCTCCTTTTTAGTTTTTTTTTGTTGCTTTTTTTAGTTTCGTTCCTCGTGTTTATTTCTCTGATTTTGTATGGGGACCTTGATTCTTATCGTGGAGCACCAAAAATAAGAAATGCATGTATTTATTGAATGATTTTGATTATTGAAAAGCTATTCTTTTGATTTTCTTGAGTAGCCTCAATTATTTTATATATTTTTACTGCCTTAAGTTGTGAACTTTTTTATATTGACCTTTTATTTTACTCATTGTTTACATGTAGAGGAAGTGTGACCTTAAGTATCCCCCTGGTGATGAGATATACCGAAGTGGTACACTTTCAATGTTTGAGGTATGTTTGTTTGTCATGCAGATGTTATTTTGTAATTCTTGTTCAAAATAATTATCTGTAGCATTTTTAAACTGCAATTCTTATTTTTAACCAAATCCTTTTTTCTCTCTCTCTTTCCTTATTGATATTTATGCTTATTGATCTTTTTGCACAAATTTCATTATTAGTAACATGGATATTGTCTTCTTTTCTTGACGTTTTGTTGTTTTTTTTATTATATATATATAGAAATAGCTGTTTCTTGAGGAATAATTGTTCTCTCCTAAGTTTGACATGCATTAGGAGTTGTGTTCAATCTTCTTATGTTTGGAAACAAGGAAATACTTACTAGCCTTAGTTTTTCTCTTTATACTTGGCTTTTTATGCATTATTTTTTGCTTGTGTAGGTTACTCTTCTTGTGCATACATTTTGCAATGAATCTATTTTTGTTTTAATGTTGTGAATTGTGATCCAGGTAGATGGGAAGAAGAACAAAGTTTATGGACAGAATCTCTGTTATTTGGCGAAATTGTTTCTTGACCACAAAACTCTTTATTATGATGTTGACTTGTTTCTGTTCTACATATTGTGTGAATGTGACGAGCGTGGATGTCATATGGTTGGGTACTTTTCTAAGGTAATTGCTGATGAATTGTCATTATGCTTGTTTGTACTTCTGAAGAGCTCTAGACTCGGTATATGGACACGTACAACTTTGTGCATTTAATAACCGGTTGTTTTCTTATGATTCTACTGCATTCAACTTCAAGTTACCTCCATAGCCCTTTAGTTTGTTAAATAAATAGTAGTTGTGGAAATTCTTTCACTGTCTATTTCAACTAGTACCTTAAAGCTGCTATCATGGTTCTGCATTTCATGGAATACTTTTACATTATAGCTTGAAGACAGCTGTGAACTGAGGTGCAATTGTGTAGTGTAGGTCTTATGTATTCCCAATTATTTGGACCATATCAAACCTCCTGTTTTGTGCATCAGTGTTTATACAGTGTGTGAAGGTTCTTGCCTTGTGGCTCCAAAGCTTCCATCTAAGTTTCTAATCTTCTGAATTTGTAGCAGTGTCTTTTCTTTTATGTTTGATCAGTCAATGCCATATTTTAATATGAAGTCGTCTTGATATATGTGGAAACTATGTTATCAGACTTACTCATCTTTGTATGTGTAATTGCTCAGGAAAAGCATTCAGAGGAGTCTTATAATTTGGCATGCATCCTCACTCTTCCTCCATATCAAAGAAAGGGCTATGGAAAATTTCTGATTGCCTTCTGTAAGTTATTGCTATTCAATTGCTGTATGCTGGATATAATTGGGAGCCACATAGAATTGAACATTTCCCTTCCCTTTGGTTCCAAGAGTTGTTGCCTTAAGCTTGACCACACCTTCAATGAATAGAACTCTATTATGTGTTCAAATTATTCTCGACTCTGGCTGGTTAAGTTATGAACCAGGACATGTTAAATGGCCATTTTAATGGTAGTGCTGGTTTTGTGCTATAGATGCCAGTTGTGATCATGCAACTCATGAAATATAAGCCATTACAAAGTCTCTACCTTTGCTTATGTTATGTAACTTCAGTATGTGGTTAGTTTACATGTAAATTTACCATGCAGCTTTCTAGATGGGACTTTAAGGTGCAATATTTAGCTGTCTTTTCAACATTCCTGGTTTGTTTAGGCTGCACTGTTCAAAACCTTATTGTCTTCAACATTCATCCCTTTTCATTTAGACGGTTTCATAGTTCAGCTGTCTCAGTTCATGCCATCTTTAAGATCAGTAAATTCTAAGCTGATTTAACGGCTGATATTTTCCTTGACGTGAACCAGCATATGAACTATCCAAGAAGGAAGGTAAAGTTGGAACGCCTGAGAGGCCGCTTTCTGACTTGGGGATGTTGAGCTACAGGGGATACTGGACCCGCATTCTCTTGGACATCTTGAAAAAACACAAGGGTAATATATCTATTAAGGTATGTGATTATTAATTTTCATTATAATGAAGCTAACATGCGATTCCTTCAACTGTTATTTCCTGACCATTGTGGCTTGTGTTGTCTGTGTTTATTTGTTTTCTATGTTCATCTTCAAGGAACTTTCTTCAAGTAGAAATAATTATAGAGTTGCCCCTCTAGTAACTATAGTTTACGTACATTAAATTAAGTAAATGTAAATGCTAAATGCATCATTTTTGCCAAATTTCAGAGAATAGACTGGTATGTTTTTATGGTCTTTAGAGTTTCCCTAGATTATTACCTTCTCTATGTTCGCTGGCCTTCTTTTTTTTCTTCTTCTTGAGTTGCTTATCGATAACTGTTTTGACTTTTGAACAGTCCATATGGTGCTAATTTATGATTAACCTCTTTTATTGCTGTATCTTCTTTCGGTATTTCATCAGTAATTAATCCTCAAGTTGTCTGACTTGTGCAGGAACTGAGTGACATGACAGCGATTAAGGCTGAGGATATCCTTAACACCCTTCAGAGCCTAGAACTGATCCAATACAGAAAAGGGCAGCACGTAATATGTGCAGATCCCAAGGTTCTCGATCGTCATCTGAAAGCTGCCGGGGGAGGAGGGCTCGAGGTTGATGTCGGCAA
>JAYMSW010003937.1:0-11577 GCA_036897725.1 Erodium texanum
AGGTCGCAAACCGAGGGGTTTGGAAACAGACAGAGGGCGGAGATTGACTGAGAAGCGGGGAGGTTGATGATGGTGGAGCTGAGGAAGAGACTCCATTGATGGCGTCACTGCGTAATGGTAAAACCCTGATTTGAACAAGTGAGTGATGATTACAAGTTCATAACATTGAGGAATCAGAATATGCTACTTCTGTCTGTTGATCCTGTCGCTGTCCTGTACATATATATTGACGCTGCCGTATCAAATTGTTCTTTTCTTAAAACCTCATCCTTGAGTTTTTGGTTAGAGGAAGATGAACGAACTAGAGAAAGATAATTTAATATAGTAATAAGATGCTAATCCTTTCTAATCGAAATTGAACATAATTGACAGTGAGCTTTTCTTTTCATGTTAGAGCATCAAGCAAAGCCAATGCATATGGCCGAACAGATTGCTTGAAACCTGTCCTAATCCTATGCAAATACCATTCCTCAGAAAGTCCCAGTTGGTCGGTAAGGAAGCTTTTCGATATAGCTAACAATTATAACACTAAAATGGGGAAGGTACAAAGATGTGAAAAATATGGATATCTTTATCGAATCTGGTGAAGTATAGTTTCAATATACAAACCTAAGCAAGTTGCCATACTAGCTTGAGAACTTGGTCTCAATAAACAAGTGATACTGTAATTTGCACAATGTTTCCTAGCTTTAACTAGTACTTCAAGATAAAATCGGTAATTTAACGCATCATAGCCGATGTCATGAAGCCAGCATGAGCTTCAGTGCAGTCAGGGTCCTTCTGTTTGTACCCTTTCATTCCAGACTCGAAGTCTTCATCAACATTGGATTTCCACAGCAGCCATGTAGTATCTTCGGGTTGGAGCTCAATCAAGCGGTCAATGGCCAAGATTGAGCTTGCCCACTTCCATTCTCAGCTCTGCCAGTTCCACAAGAGCTTCAATGTCTTCTGGGTTCTCAGAAGCTTTGTTTCTGCAATTTCAGACTCTTTGGAAGGATTTGTTTCCTTCACGGGTACAGCAACGGGATCATTCCTTGAAGGATTCCACCGTGGGCGGGTTTGTGATGGAAGCGCGTGAAGAGCGGACGGTGGCGAGAGGAGACTGTGGTGGTGGAATTGCAGCACACTCCACTGAAGACAGACTGTATTGACTTGCGAGGTCTGAATTGGGAAATTTTCAGAATTGTCTCTATTCTTCTGGACTGGTCTCATCGGGCTTCCCAACTTCAAGAACAATAGTATTCGGCCTAGGCCCACTACTACTTATTTGATTTAATATCTACGTGCTCCGAGCCCAAACTCAACGATGTTAGGTTTGTGACGACGACACCGAGTAAAATTGTTACACTACGTGTTCAAACTAAACAATTACATATTTAGCTCTTCTCTCATATCAACTAAATCTCAAATCTGTGATTATTAATTATAAACCTATAGATACTTTTTATCATTTAAAATATCCATAATTTTTGTACAAATAATAAAGGAAATAGCATCCCCATTTATTTAAAATTAACAATTAAATGAGTTTTGAGTTGTACACTTCTTGTCTTCGTATAAAAGTATATGAACGCATGTTTTTTCTTCCCAATTATGGATAGTGGAACTAGTTATAGCACACACATACACATCACACATGCACAACTCAAATTGGTAATTGGGTTGACATGAAGGTGTTGTTGTGCCTAGCGCTTAAGTGCATTGTTCACCACATACTTGTCCATCACAGAATCATATATACACACACAACACCTTTCAAATCCATACAAATTAATTCTCACCAAAAAGTTTGGGACTGTGACTGCAGTTTACAAGCTCTTCTCGGGCACTTTCTGGTCCTAATCTTGTCTTCATTCGTAACATCACAACAAAACATTAAAAAAAAGGGAAAATAAAGACAAGACAAAGAGGAGTAGTAGATACTAAAATCACACGAGGACACAGCTCCTCCGCCACGTGTCCGCAACGTGCCACCAGCTCATGTGCCTACCCAGGGTATCACCACCCCACACTGTTGCACATGCCTTCACGCTTCCCCTTATTCTAATTTTGGAACTATTTACATCATCACTAATACGACGTCGTCTAGACTCACCTGCCTTTTCTTCTACTGGCTCTTGTTCTTATTTTGTAGGAAGCTACAGTTAATTGGGATGTAGAGCCTGATAATAAGTAAGAAAATATTGGAATAATACTATGTATCTCCTTTTTGTTCTTGGTGTGGAACATTAATAGAAAGCTTGTTCTGGATCCTTTGCCTTATGTCCATCTCCAACACTTTGTCTTGTCTCTTTCTTGCGTATGCCTCGAAGAACTCCTTGTTCTCCTTCTCCAACTCCTTCCACACTACATATATATATTTGATGATAATAAGATGATGACATCATTAACAAAAAGATATATGATTACAATGAACCTGTGGAAGTGATGACGGGTTTGATATTGGCATGCTTGGAGAGAGCTTCCATGCACTCTTCTCGGCTCATGTTGAAGATCAAGCACTCCTCTATCAAGTGGTGAACCTGTCCCCATCACAACATCGTTAACACATCAAAACGATTCGATTATGTCACAGAATCAATTACAGAAATCACCGATCGTGTACTTACCAAGTGAATATAGGAAGCAGAAGAGCCGTCCATGCTTGACTTGTTCTGTAAATCAAAACTTTCAACGGCAGGGAAAGTGGGAGAAAAGGAGAGAAAGTGAGAGAAAAGGTAATTAATAATTAAAAAAAGGCAGAGACGAAATGAAAATGGTGCAAATATATACATATATATAATAACGATGAAATGGTGAATAGAATAAGAAGGGTGGGTTTGGGTTGTTGAATAACCACTACCAGGTTAAAAGTACTGCGACTGGTGTTAGAATACGATGTCAGAGGGTATGGTCGGGACCCACTGTCCCACGTGGGAGGAGCATCATGATTGGTGGATTCGGGATTACAAAGGATTTTACGAGCAGGCCTCCTTTGTCGCTTACGTGGCCACTATCCCTCTCTCCACGTGACACGTGGGCCTTTCTTCTCAGACCCCACCATACTCCTAGAAAAATCCCCGCCCTCACTCCCACCTGTGGGCCCGCACTTCGAGACTTCTGTGCTCCCCACCACGTGGCCTCGGGTCCCACCCCCAAGTAAATTAATCTCTTCAATACATAAAATCATGGTCTAATTGAATAATTAACAACAATTTAAATATTATCTTCACAGTCCCCACAGCCACGTACACTCATAAAATATATTTGGACAATAATTTATTATCTTGTACAATCGCGAGTTTGTAAAGGCTTCAAGAAACACGATTTGAGGACTAGAGATACACAAAACTGCATACATGGAAACGTTTTTAAAACAAAAAAAAATTGAAGAAACGATTGTGAACAGTAAAAAAGTACATGAGAACTACAATGTACGGTAAAGAAAGACAAACATGATGTGTCGTCGTCGTGTCTACAATAATTGATTGATCCGTAGAACAGAGTGTGATAGATTTGATGGTACCTGTTGTTCCCATCAGTTACGTTTGGGTTTGGGCAGAGAAGATCGGTACAGTCGAAAAGAAGAAAGGTGAGCATCGCGACATAGCTAGAGAGAATGACCCATTTCTTGTTCGAGGAACGTACACAACACAACCATAAATAAATGTACACTTTCACTTTGTGGGGCTGCTCTCATTTATTGCTGGCTTCACTGTCAGCTTCTCACGCTACTCTATTTCTGGCATGTGCCCCATCGTCGTTTCCTCGCACCCATCCCTCGGTCTCTCCCAAATTTGCTCACCCAACTCATCGTCCGCTGCTTGTGTGTTGTTCTTGCAACTCCATTTCCACGGCTTTAGAGAAATAGCAATCCAAAAAGGCAAGATCATGTTATCTTCATCCACTTTATCTATGAAATTCCCTTATTGTTGAGAATCGAGACTGACAACTTTGGCGGCAAAATGCATCTATGGAGTGATATCGTCTCCTGCAAGACACAAGCATAGTGTGACACGTCATGAATAGATTTGAATGGTGAATTACTGTTTAACAACACTGTTTATATAAGATTTCAAACTGACATAGTTAATTTGAAAATATATAGTTACTCTCACGTATTACTATAATGAATTATGATTTATTTTTACAGAATTATTATAAATTTAAAATTAATTTACATAATTATAATAAATGATGTTAAGGTTTCAAAAAATCTTGACGGTATTTGATTGAATAGATTTTTTTGAATTTTAATCATATGCATAATACGTGATCTTATATTTTTCAAAAAAACTAGTTTTACCCTCTGTCAACTCTAGTCAATTTGATCTAAATCATTATTGAACAAAAAAAAAAGAAATTGAATTTAGTGCTCTGGCGAAGGTTTGACTCGTGCTCTGGCGAGGGTTCATGTCTGGCAAGGGTTTTGCCGACTTGGTGTCGGAGTTCAAATAATCGATCGAGGATGGTGGCGAGCCGTTCGTCTTGGAGCTCAGTTGAAAACGTCCGCGTTTGAGCAGTTCGTGAGTTCGTCTTCTCCGACCATATTTGTAAACCAGTTTGGAATGGAGAAGGAGTTCTAGAGGTCGAGGAAGTTTTGTAGCTCCTTCTGTTTGTCATTGAATGCCATCCCAACACCGATAAGACTCCTCCAGTTGCATACCCGCATCTCATTTCCAGATTCGATTTCACCAGAGCGATTTTCAAATCTTGATTTCGAGGTCTTTGATTCCGTGTTCGAGGATGAGGAGGTCAATGGTTACATTGTCATCAAAGACGGAGCCAGGGTTGGGAACTGCCAGAGTCGTCTGCATGGGAGGAAGAAGACAGAGCCGAGAACTGTCGCGCTGTAATTTTTAAAATTTTATAACTATTTTTTCATATAAAATATATGTTTTTTTTTTATTTTCTAAAATTTTGAATATTTTTTATCCTCTAAATTTTGGTTTGTTAGTGTTTTAGGATACTGTGGACATTTTATATTATATTTAACAAAGTTATAATAAATGAATCTTAAAAGATGTTTATCATAATCACATGATTAATAGTGGGTATATGAAAATGAGGCATACTTCACCATAGTTATATAGATTTTTCCTTATAAATTATGATAATAATATATATAACATGTGATAATTACATGTACATGGTTTTGTTTCATAAAATTATCATAGGACCGAAATTAACTTATGACATGACTAATATGGAACGAAGGAGTAGGTTTACCGGTGCTCGGTCTCATAATTCCAGCAACAAATTAGGATCTAGGGCTCAATTTGTGCAGAACCTCTAACGGAGACATATGTAGATCCCGAATATATAACCCAGCAGGAGAAAACCAACGATGACCGAAGCAAGCCCAAGCCGAGCAACTCCGATTTCGCCAGATCGGGGCGAATCATCCCATTCGCAAATGCATGCGACACTGACGATGAAGACACTAAGCTACCGGAGAAGATGTTCGCCGACGATGAAGACTAGGCAGTAAATGTGTTACCGGAGGTCGTGTCTCCGAGTCCCCAGCCAAGCCTCCGGTGAACCCCAGCAAATCCAGCTCGAGATCTCAATCCTTCTTTTTTAGTTATTGTTATATTAAAAAAACATTGTTTCGTTTCAAAAAAAAAAAACATTGTTTTATTTTTCAGTAAATAATTAATTTATTAAGTTTATATTTAACTTAAGATTGTGGTTATGAATTTTAGAATTGGGTTGTGATTTCAGGGTTGAATTTGATCTTAAGGTTGAGGCTGGGATTGAGATAACGATTTTTGATTAGTGTATTTCGTCATTTTAGAGTAAACTAATAGATGATAGCTATACTTTTGGAGAAAAATTATGGGTCTCAAAGATAAGACAAAAAGTTTATGTATTTAAATAAAAGTTTGAATGCAAATTTGTGCATGTATTAGTAATTGACCCTTACCATAATTATTAGTTGTTGCATTCAAATTTGCTAAATTTTTTTTATAACCGATGAGAATTGAGACGATGATAATGATGAGTCATAAGTGTGCATATACAATTCTCCTCTTATAAAGTAACGGCACAATACAATTGGACGGTTTGGGTGGCATCGTTTTCAGCAGTAGATTACAAATATTTAGATGAGTAAAATTAAATTATCCATTTGTATTTGAAGGAATATTTGTATTGAATCTCGTTCTATGAAAGCAACGTTAACAATGGTGATACTACGCTCGGGAGATGGAGTCGTCGTGTGAGACGTTGTGCGTCTATTTGTCAGCAGCGGCACTAGCATTGACATAAAACAAGGTTAACGGTAACAGTACGGACGTTAGTAATAGAAGCTGATTTATCATTATTTATTAATAAGAGGAAAGGTGAGAGGAAGTGAGTTATCGATAGTAGGTTTCTGTGCTGACTTTAGCGTTGGCGACAGAACTGACTCCACTAGTAACCCGACAGCAGAACAAGCGTTGCCTAACTTACGACCAACAACAAAACTGAAAGGCTGGCGCTGAGGACCTTGCCCAAATTTATCATCTAGTGCAAATGCTAGTTTATAAAAACACTTCACGTATGGTCTAGAAATAAAATACACAAATAACATGTAACGTAGAACAGCATTGTGACAGATTTGATAGTTACTCAAGAGCATCACGTACACAACCATAAATAGTACCTGTTGTTCCCGTTACTTACGTTTCGGTTTCGGCTGCTGAAGATATGAAACCGCCACAAGATCGGTATAGTCGAAAAGAAGAAAGGTGAGCATCACGACATAGCTAAAGAGAATGACCCATTTCTTGTTCGAGGAGCTCATGAAACATACGCAACACAACCATAAATAAATGTACACTTAAAAACCTCATGGGGTTGTTCTCATTTATTGTTGGCTTCATTTCGGCTTCTCTATTTTTGGCATGTGCCCGTTAAATAAGAAGTCACGTAAGAGGCATGAATTTCTTATTTTTCTTAAATGATAGAAATACTCTTCCCAAATTGAACTCTTATTCATCAAATCATGCATCGCACGTGACTTTTTATTTAACATAACCGTGACTTTTTAGAGTTTTTACAACAATTTCATACTTGAAAAGACTTCTTAGTTTAATATAATCGATGCACTGCGAAGCGTAATAACAATTCGGTGAAAAATTGAATGAACAATTCGAAAATTAAATAGTATTTTTAATAACAATATCGTGTAAAACCTGGCTTAACAACTATGGTCGCTCTTGCTGCTATGCCAGCGCTATTTTCCTGTCCACACAAAACAGAAATAGCCCCGACACTGGAAAGTTAATAGTAAATGCATCAAGTTTTACTAATATCTAGCTTTTGGGAAGGGAAAAAAATGAATATTAAACTCAACCACTAAGAACAAAACTAGATGTATTAATATATTAATATTGCTCAATTGTGCAATTACAGCTAATACAAATGATAATGACATAGTTACTGTTTGTTCACAAGTGGACACTTTTATAGTGCTTATCTAGCTGTAATCTTCTAATCTGAATTTATCATGACCAGCGAATACAAATCTGAATTTTTGTTCACAAGTGGGCACTTATATAATCCAAAATAAGTCCTAGGACATGTAGGGTATGACCTATTTATGTTTGTACATATGTACCTAATCATGAGCAGCAGACCAACAAATACAACATTTGTCATGTTGATTAGCAAACTTGTAGCTGATCATACACTTCCTCCATAGAACCAAAACAACAAGAGCTACTTATAGTTTTAGCACTCTTTAAAGAGGAATTTCTCTTGTTTTATTCACAAACACAACCATCTGAATCCAAAAATAGACAGCAAGACATGGGTATACACAACAATAAGGGTACAAATTAGTATGAATTATTGTCAGACAACAGCCATAATTTCTTGCTCTTTCTCTCATTAAATGAATCGGATTATTCAGTTACAAGGATAAGTGAACCTTCTTTGCTCTCTTGTGAAGAAGGGGTGCCTTAGCGCCTCCCTTGCCTTGAGCCTCTCTGTAGGGTCATATCTTAGGAGCCCTTGCAAGAGCTCAATCAAATCACCAGCAGAATGATCAACATGCTGCATAATTATGTTCTGCAACATAAAACTCACATCACCATATGCACTTGGATGCTTCACATAAACCCAAAGTAAAAAAATGAATACTCATGATTTAGAGGAAACTAATTACTGGGAGACGGGGTAGTTTCCAAACTGCTCTCATGCTTTCTCTGGAAGCGGCACCTTCAGGCCAATCTAATCGTGCACCTCTCCTAAAATACTTTTCAGCTCGATAGCTGCAAAAAGAACAGAGGTAATCAACCCATTTATCAATGTGTTGAGGCAGATGTAAAACCATGTAAAAGAAAAACAGTAACATCTTACTTGGCTCTCATAGCCATATGATGTGGCAGTGGCCCTAACACCCTTTCCATCATGGCAAGATGTTCCAAGTTCTCATGTGTTTGGAAAAGAGCCTCACCCTATTTTTCAGTGAATAAGGAATAAAAAAAAGTTATAATTCAATATATTTTTCTTTACAGTTGAGGTTCAGTTAACACCTAATAAAATTGTAAAAGGTTAAAAGTGCAGTATATGGATATATTTATAGTAAAGCTACTTACGGAACAAAGTTCAACGAGTATGCATCCAACACTCCACAAATCGCAAGGATAGTTCCACCCAAGACCTACAAAGCATATAATGTGGGGACGGTTATCTTCAAGGAAGGGCACCAATAAAATCAAACATACTATCGTCATCATCATGGGAGATAAATTACCCAAGATAACCTCAGGCGCTCGGTAATGTCGTGTAGAAATGACATAGCTATGATCTTGATGTTCAAATGTAGTACTTCCAAAGTCAATAAGTTTGATAGCGCTTGACTTTGGAAGATTCTTGAAATAGGAACCATCTTTTGTGGACCGTGATAGAAGCTTAATTTAGAAAGAAAAAAGGAGAAGATGTTGCAGTGGTTAATTAGTATTTTGATCACTTAAGCATAAGTGCATTTCAGGTAAAATAAAGAGCACCAACTATGATACAATACCTTGTAATCTGGGACTTTGACATAATCCGAAGAAACAAGAAGAATGTTTTCCGGTTTCAAATCAGTGTGAATAAGGCGCAGATCATGCATAACTGCAACAGAAGCAAATGATGGAATCAATTGAAAACTTAATAATTTTCATATGTTGAAATATATAAGGAAAACAAAACAAAATGTTAAAAAATTTGGGTACGTACAGTATAAAAAAACACCAAACAAGAAAAAGAAGTAAGAGTTTGATTTGATGCCAGAATCTCAAATATAAATAAAAAAGGCATTAAGTGGGGAAAAAAAGGAAAATGGTGCAAGAATTTTCCACACACATGCTACAGACTCCAAAAGTTGTCTGGCAAGCTCCCGGACAAGATCAACTGGAAATGAACGGTAGCTGTTTTTCCGTAGAAAATCGTATAAGCTAGGTCCGAGCTTCTCAAATACCTGTTGAAACCGTTTAGATTCATCTGCAAGTTTTTAACTTGCAGAATCCAGGCAGGAAGCAACATGCATTGCCTCTTCAAATTAATAAACAACAAATACTGTTAAATACTTACAATACAAATATGATTACGATAGTCAAACCAATTCCGTATTTGTACACAACTGCAAAGAATGAAAGCACTTATACCCAAATAACTTTGAACATCTAGACCAAGTAGATAATACAGAAAAAGAGCAAACGATCCTTACCGAGTACCCATAACATCATGCCTGGCAAGCTTCTGTAGGACATCAATTTCAATCATGGCAGCATCACGATACTTATCAATGGACCGAACAATTTTAATTGCAACAAGTTCTTTTTTTTCATGGTCAAAACATTCCAACACTTGACCAAATGTACCTGCAAATTTTCAACCAGGTATTAAAACATAATATAAAGGTGCCTGTAAGTATTAGAAATATGAAACACATAACGTATCTCAAAACCATGAATAGTTCACAATAACCTAAATGAATAAATGATGCCAAAGTAGTATTTTGAGTTCTTATTAAAAGATAAAAATACTGAAACCAATACTCTAATCTGGAAAAAAAATTACTGACCTTCACCCATTTTGCTGACAATCCTGTCTGCAAGGATAAATAAACAATGACATTAGCAAAAAAAATAATACATGTATGTTAATGACAATAAAGCATGATACAATGAAAGAATGATCGAATAACATGAATTATGCATGCTAAATTTCATATCATCTACCCTTGCCTAAATTTTGGGCTCCATATGTATGCACAAGGGCAAATGTGAAATTAAAATACAGATACATAAGCCTTTTTGCTCAGGTAATAAATGATAAGTCTACAAATAAAACTGAGGAATACCACAGCATTATCTAATTCTAAATAGCAAAACCAAGCAGTGATAAAGCTAATGATAATTACATCGAGGGGTCAAATTCTCTCCAATGGCAAAAACATAGTGCCCGTCTTTATCATCAGGTCTCCATGGAGGGGATCCGTTGCAAGGTAATCTCCTATAAAATGAAGAGGATTGATATGCATAATTTGGGACTGCAGCATTCCCAAACTCCTGGCCAAGATACATTGCTGGAAGCACCTGATTAGACATCCATAAAATGGTCAAACTGAGATCCATCAAGGCATGTCAAGGACTATGATATGGTTTGGTGACATCACAAACAAATAGATTACCATGAAAGTTAAACATAATAGATAGATACACACATCAAAAGTTCACAATTTTACCTTTATGAATAAAACCCATAGTATTTTGATGGGGGGGAAAAAAACAAAAAAAGATGTGATTAAACTAAATCATCGAACTATGCACAGGGTTTTGACTTGGACTAAAAATCCATACCTGATAATGAACCTAGAACGTCCAAAACAAAACAGAATCTCCCAATTTATAACATTTTGAAACACATCAAAAGTTCATAAATTTTGCGGAAAAAGGATTCAATTTAGGGAAGTAAATGTTTGGAACATGATCCAACATTCAAAACCCAAGAACAAAAGGATCAAACTATATACCTTAGGAGGAGGGAAAGGAGGAGGCATATCCCATGTCAAGCGAGGCCTCTTCCTGGGACGATTGTCCAAGTTCCTGTGAGGCAATTCGATAATCCTCTGCATCTCCATTTCACCCCAAAAACTGATCGAATCCAGAAGAGATGATTAAGTTAATCAGGAATCGAATTCGTTTGGAAGTTTAGAAATGTAGCAGGTAAGGAACAGGCTCCATTCTCATCTGGAACCCAACGGCTCGAGCTCTAGCTCTAGCTTGGTGACCGTGGTCAGATGAGGGGTAAGATCTCAACTCTGGTTAGCGAGGAGGGGTTGGTGGGTCCCACGTAAATTTAGTCTCTCGACTCTCGAGCGCCAGCTGTCCTCGATCTGAAACAGACCGAGACCGTATTATGTGTTGTGTGGGTACAAGTGTGAATTATAAAATCGAAACGAATCCTGAATCAGGCCACGGGCTCCGAGGCCCAATCCAAAATGAGCCCACATCTGAAAGAGCCTAAAAATTAAAAATACAAAGTGGAGATGCGGGGTATCGATCCCCGTACCTCTCGCATGCTAAGCGAGCGCTCTACCATCTGAGCTACATCCCCTTTTGT